>JAURVB010012572.1:0-25811 GCA_033002965.1 Piper betle | reverse complement strand
GAACTGATAAACTGATTAAAGGATGGATTCTTGGTACTTTAAGTGAAGAAATCTTAGCTCAAGTTATTGGCATTGATTTTGCTGCTGATGTTTGGAATGCCTTAAAGTCTAAGTTTGTTAAGGCAACGATGGATAGGTAACTTGCTCTAAATCATCAGATGCAAATTCTAAAGCGTGAACAGTATGACTCTCTTGATGACTATCTATCCAAGTACAAAACAATTTGTGATGAACTTGCTGCAATTGGAAAGCCCCTATCTGATGATCAAAAATCTTTTGGATGATAAATGGACTTGGAACGAACTATCAGATGTTTACAACCATGATTCTCAGACCACCTCTACCTGACTATTCTGAAATTTTATCCATGTTACACAGTTATGAGTCTCGGATTCTTCTTCAATCCAGTTCTGATGTTGTATCTCCAGCTGCATTTGCAGCTCATAAAAGCCTGAAATCCAACTCAGTTTCTTCAGTTTTCTCTTCTGACAAGAGAGGTTTTGCTCCAGCTACTACCACCATACACACAATACAATTCTCACCAACTTCCAATGCGGTGGCTTTTGGTCCTAAGCAACCTATTCGAAATGAGAAAGAATTAAAGGAAGCACTTATGGTTTTCAAGACAATCTGTCAAATTTGTCTCAAACCTGGTCACACTGCTCATAAGTGTTTCAAAAGATTTAACAAGGACTTTCGAGTTCCATCTATTCAGTCTGATCCCAAAGCTGTTCAGCAAGCACTCAGTGCTCTTCAAATTAAGGCTGATGATGTTAATCAATGGCTTCCTGACTCAGGTGCGTCATCTCATATGACTCCTTTTCTGCATATCTTTGACACTTATACACCTTATCCTGGCTTTGAAAGTGTTTTAATTGGAAATGGAAACAAGCTGCCTATTCAGAATATTGGTCATGTTACTCTTACTATTTCGTCTGGATCTATTACCTTAAAAAATGTTCTACATGTTCCTGATCTGAAGCAAAACTTATTATCAATCAGTCAGTTTACAACTGACTTCAATTGTGTTTTTCAATTTACTCCTACTGGTTTTACTGTTACTAAAAGAGGGAGTGGAAGAATGATTCTTGAAGGATCTAAAGCTGGTGGTCTCTACAAGATTCATCAGTTTCAGCAATTTTGGCTATTATTCCAGCAAACTTCAAAAACCAACTCTGTCTCTCTGGCATTCTAGATTGGGGCATTGTTCTGCTGATGTACTTTTGAAGCTCAAAAATCAACTCTTAATAGATTTTGAGAATGCAGATGAATCTTCTTTTGTTTGTTCTAGTTGTCAGCTAGCAAAGACTACTCGATTACCCTTCTCAAACAGTCCAACTAGTTGCTTTAATCCTTTTGATAAAGTACATTGTGATCTTTGGGGTCCAGCTCCTATTGTTTCTATTGACAATTTTTGCTACTATGTCATATTTGTTGATGATTGCACAAGGTTCACATGGTTCTATCCTTTACGAAATAAGTCATATTTTTATTCTGTTTTTCTAGCTTTTGATATGTATGTTCAACGCCAATTTTCTACACATATTAAGTGTTTACAATCTGATGGTGGTGGTGAATTCATGTCTGCCAAAATGCAATCCTATTGTTCGTCTAATGGTATAATTCATCAAATTTCTTGTCCACATACACCTCAGCAGAATGGTAGGGCTGAAAGAAGGCATCGCACAATTGTTGAAGTTGGACTGTCCTTAATGTTTCATAGTGATGTTCCATCTTTTTTGGACACAAAGTTTCTCCACAGCAGTTTATCTTATGAATAGAAGACCTTCATCTGTTTTAAAAGAGAACATTTCGCCTTATTTTGCCTTGTTCAAACAACAACCTAACTACTCATTGTTTAAAGTTTTCGGATGCTCATGTTATCCTTCTTTAAGGTCTCAAAATGGTCACAAGTTTTTGCCAAGGTCTTTGCCTTGTGTTTTTCTTGGCTACAGATCTCACTACAAGGGCTACCTTTGTTATCATATATCTTCCAAGAAGTTTTTTACTTCTCGAGATGTTCTCTTTGATGAACAAAATTTTCCTTACAAGTCTGTTTCTCAGGAAAAGATTGCTCGTTGTGTTCCACCTACCTCAGATATCTCAACTTACATGGATTTGATTCCCTTCACAATCACTCAATCAGATCCTATTCCTACTTTTGCTGTCATCCCATCCTCCTCTTCACAGTCATCTCCTGTTTTGCTCCATCCACATTCCTCTGAATTCTCAGTTCCTACTGCTGTCTGTTCATCTTCCATTCCTACTTCTTTTCATCCTAGTCCTGATCATTCAGTGCTACCTGACAAACCTCGTCACTCCATGGTCACCAGGTCTAAGTTAAGTGTTGTTAAACCTAATCCAAAATATGCCCTAATGGTTAACACAAAACCTGATCACATTGCTCTTGAACCTCAGACTATTAAAGAAGCTCTTGATCATCCTGGTTGGCTACAAGCTAGGAAAGAAGAACTTCAGGCTTTAGAGGAAAATAAAACATGGGAGTTAGTTCCACAATCATCTGACATGAATATTCTAGGAACAAAGTGGGTTTTTCGTGTCAAATACGATGTAGATGATACAATTGATCATTTTAAAGCACGACTTGTTGCAAAAGGCTTCAATCAGTATGGAGTAGATTTTTCTGAAACTTTTTCATCTGTTGTTAAACCAGCAACTATTCGCACTGTTCTTTCTCTTGCTGCAGTCAAGAAATGGAAAATTTGCCAATTCGATGTTAAAAATGCTTTTTTACATGGAGAGCTTGAGGAAACTATTTATGTTTCTCAACCACCAGGATTTAAACACTCAGTTCATAAATCCTATGTTTGCAAGCTAAATAAAGCCTTATATGGTTTGAAACAAGCTCCACGTGCTTGGTTTGATAAATTCAGCTCTTTCTTCCTCTCACAAGGGTTTCATTCTAGTATTGCTGATCCTTCTCTGTTTGTTCTTCACAAGGATGGCGATTTGGTTGTCCTACTTCTATATGTAGATGACATGTTAATCACAGGGAATTCTTCTCTTCTACTTGATCGATTTTTACAGGAACTGAATACTGCATTTGCAATGAAAAATCTTGGTCATGTCCACTATTTTCTTGGGATTCAGGTTCAATGTTTGCCCGATGGTCTTTTCTTGTCTCAACAACGATATGCTGTTTCCCTTTTAAAGAAGGCAGGTCTTCTTGATGCCAAACCTCTCTCAACTCCAATTGCCTATAAGCTTCAACCACCAGACAATTCTCCTCCATTTCATGATCCCACTTTGTATAGGCAACTTGTTGGCTCTCTTCAATACCTTACCTTTACTCGACCTGACATTTCTTTTGCTGTCAATTCTGTCTGTCAACACATGCAGCAACCAACTGATTTCCATTTTTCCCAAGTAAAGAGGATTCTTAGATATGTAAAAGGCACCATTGATCATGGTCAATTTTTATCCTCTCACACTGATTTCTCTCTTCGTGCCTACTCTGATTCTGATTGGGCTGGTTGTGCTCAAACATGGCGGTCTACCACTGGTTTTTGTACCTTTCTTGGTGCCAATTGCATCTCCTGGTCTGCCAAGAAACAACCAACTGTTTCTTGTAGTAGCACTGAAGCAGAATATCGTGCTATGGCCATCACTGCTGCTGAAATTACTTGGTTGTCATATCTTCTCACTGATCTTCATATCTCACAATTGTCTTGTCCAATTCTATTCTGTGATAATCTTAGTGCCTTACAGTTAACTGTGAATCCTGTTTTTCATGCTCATTCCAAACACATCGAAATTGATTATCATTATGTCAGGGAGCAGGTTGCCTTGCATAAATTACAAACTCAACATGTTTCTTCATCAGATCAACTGGCTGATATGTTCAGGCCTTGCTGCTTCGTCCTTTCTCTGCCAACGTTTTCAAGCTCGGCATTGTACCTCTGTCTCGCTTGAGGGGGGATGTTAGGAATGTATAATTGAATGTAATGTTTGGAATGTATAAGGGAGGGCACTTCTGTAAATATCTTTGAAATTCAAAATTAGGAATGTTGAGTATCTTGCTCGTCAAGTCATGTAAATATAAAACCCTCCTTGTATTGCTGTAATGGCTTCTTCCTCTCAATGAAATGTTCAATTGTTCACAAAAAACACAAACAATGTCAGAAACAATGTCAAGACACGATAACCTAACATCTAAACAATGTTAAAAAGGCATTGTAAGAGTAACGATGCACATAACATCTTATAGACCGAATGGTTTGCAGATATAAGATTTTTCAATCCAAAATATGACCACAGAACAACTCGTTTCAATTTCCTCATTTGTTTTTAATCATCTCGGTAGGGAGTGTGAACAACTAGGATTTAATCAGCGGACTAAATTGTAGCCTAGTTAATCGACACGAAGCTTAGTAGAAGCATCATTTTTACTGGTTGGGAAGAGCGTGAGAACTTATAATGGTATGAAGCTTGATACAAACAACACAAAACACAGGGCCTACAAAAAATTTGCACGTAGCCGAACTATATGAATGGCAGATCCATTAATTTATATTAATCATAGCCCACAAAGGTTTTCTTCGAGCTTTGGCTTGCCGGCCTGCAAAGGTGCCTCCTTTAAAAATGTTTATTGGTCACAGTGAAAAAGTAAATCCCAACACGCCGTCGGCTCGGATCTGGCCCCCGTGCCCAGCAACCCATCGTGTGATTTGAATTTTATCTCCTCCACAAATTTGTGTCGTTAGAATTTGAGGTTCTCTTGCAAATCAAAAGTTCAAACAATATAACTACTTGTTGCAGTTTTAAAATTAACTATAGAATTGCCCGGGCCAATCTGCAGGTCAAGTTTAATTTTTTGTGAATGATGCTCAGAAAAAAGTTGAGTAGAAATTGTGAAATTGGAGGTCGGTTCAATTTTTTATTTAATTATTAATTTGATTAAATAAATTAATTTGCTTAGACCTAGTAAATAATTAAATAAGAATTATAGCAGGTTAATATTGAATATTGATTAGAGAATAAACACATAATCATGATTTAATAATTAATTTGGAAGAATTCTCATAATTATTAAAATTTTTATAGAACATAATATTAGCCTTATAAATGTTGAAGGCATTATGTTATTGATATAAAATATCGACATTCAATCGGTTGTTCGTTTGGATAAAAAAATGTTTATGTTTGGTTTGTTTTAATTCGGTCGAGTTCGGTTGGTCAAATTTGGTCAGACATACTTTGGACTTTGGTCGGACTCGGTAATTCGGACATCCGCGACCACCCGTAGGTGTCTCCTTCAAGAAGATGACAGGATGCACAACCTTTTACATAGTCTAGCATGCTTTGTCTCAGGTAAATTTTTTAGTCGTTTAGGCAAGGTAGCAAATTGTACATACATATGGGAAGTTTCCAACATCTATCCTTGATCGATAAAGAAGTGAAAGTTGAAATGTTTGATGAAGCCAAATGCATTCGCACGCTTTTGGTGCTTGGAAATCATTTGTTTGGCGAGATTAATATTATATGGACACTCTTGAGTGTTTTAGATCTAAGTTTCAGTTACTTATCTGAGCTACCAAGTTTTGTGGGAAACTTAAACCACTTATGCCACCTCAATCTCTCAAGATGTCACAAACTTCAAAATCTCCCAAATTCAATATCTGAGCTTCATAATTGACAACACTTGACCTCAGAGAATGCATAAATATAGGTGACGCCCTACCACTCATACGGGAAACTTAAAGCACCTACGCTACCTCAATCTCTCTTGGTGTTGTAATCTTCAAAATCTCCCCGATTTGATATGCGAGGTTTGTAATTTATGCACACTTGACCTCTGTGAATGCCATGGTATAAGGGGTGCCCTATTGACTGATATGGGAAACCTCCATAATTTATGGTATCTGTGTTTCGGCCAGATGAAATATCTGTCAGCTTCAATTGTCAAACTATCCAATCTGTTGACGTTGAATCTTCATGGTACTTCCATATGTTATTTGCAAACTTCAAAAACTACAGTTTGTGATGCCCTTTCAGGTTGCCGATCGCTTTCACATTTGCCAAACAAGATAGGAGACCTTCAATATATAAGGGATTTGTGGCTTGGCTGGAGTTCAATATCTTGTCGACCAGAATCAATATGCAATGTCCACAACGAAGTGCTCAAGGGCAAGAACAAGCTTCATGGCAAACTAATAAGCTTACATCTGGAAAATGTTCAGTGTTGAACATGCGCGGATGGCTAACTTGGAAAAAAGTACTTGATGAAATACATTTGGAGTGGAGTAGTGCCTACTTAATGAAGGTCATGATAGAATTAATGTTTTAGAAGATGATATTTTAGATATTGTTGAACGAGAAATGGAGGCAAAGGTGGTTAATGCACTTAAGCCTCATCCCAGATCGCTCACAGCTCTTTCTTTCCTCAACGATCGTGGTGGAAAGATTCCGAAATGGATGTCCACTTTGAGTTTCCCTAGTCTCAAGAGGTTTGTTATTGAAGTACTCGAGGAGATAAACAGAACAACAGATGCTGAGCTTCCTTCATTGGAGTCGCTACATATTGAAAGCTGTATCAGGTTAAAAAGATGTTTCTGTGGGGTAAACCTTTGTGTGTTAGCATGTCAATGAGTCCATCTCTTGTAAATTCCGGCTCTTCACTCGCATCACCGAGGGGTGACTATGAGCTTATGTTGAGTTTCAATTATGCCATGAGGGGTGGGTGCCCCATCCACACCTTTAATCTCATGTATGTACATACATGTGTCTACAACTTATAATTAATAATAATTGTTATTAATTCACCTTCCCGTTATCACAAGTTCATAATGAGTTGTTTTTCGCTATTGCTTCTTAACACCTTTTTTATAGATGAGGGCAAACATTCCATTTTAAAAATAATTTTAACGGTGTGGGCCAGTGTGAGATTGTGTTAATTCATTGACTTTGGTTGCGTTCGGTACATGGTCGTCTAATCTTAGCTTGGCCGATCAGGCTACCAAAATAAAAAAATATATAACATTTCAAGTTATTATACAGACCTTGAAAGCTGATGGAAAGTGCCATCAACGAGATGAGAATCCTAAGTTGAGAGTCATAAATAAATTATATGTTAACACGTATAACTTTTGAGATATACACATGAAATGATATAATAAGACATGTGATACACCATAACATATATCTTAAATTATTTACTTAATTACCGATAATAATTTATTATTTAATAAATTATTACCAACCAAATCAGTGCAAGGAGAAAATTTAATCATGCTAATAAATAATTGTGCCAACAAGTAAAATAAGTAATAATCAATTTATTTTCATTCTTTTATAATTAGCATATCAATAACAGATTAATTTAATCATTAATGTCTTCATTCCACGACTACTAACATAATACGGTTAAGTAAATCACCCATACGATTCCATAAGGCATGCATATCGGTATTCCACGTCTTATAGAACACACCAACTTCAACACGATAAGCATTTTACATGTAATAGGTCAGGCAATGACCAGTAACCCCTAAATGTTTAAATGTTAAGTGATATTTTACTTGAGCAGGAAAATCACACATAAAAGTTTGAAAATTATGTACATGAGTCAATAACTAGTTATGTTTTAACTCCTTAGCACATCATCAACATCCAATTCAATAAATTACACCATGTGGTTCCTGAACTCAAATTACGTTAACCACATATAAGGCACACTAATTCAATACTCATCAAAATAATTCTTTATAGCGAGTTACTTAAAAAGTAATTAGTGAAACTGTAATCTTCATATTATTTACTACTGCCGATTATTAAGCTGGTAACATCTAATCATGTAACAGCACAAATTATATACTTAGCTCCAAATCAATAGTAACTAGCACCAATCAATAGTAACAAGGCCACAAAAATTTGACCAAGTATTTAGGATAGCTAACTTCAGTTTACAATTTCCTTTTTTAACTCATCATGGAAACCATCGTATTAACATAGCTATTTAATTTGTCACTTGAATAATGATTATTATTATCATAAAGGATTACCTTACGATAAATTACTAATTGTTAACGTAATTAATCCATCCCATGTCAACCGAATACAAAAATAAGATCAAACTCCTAAAAATGTTATCATTCTAAGGTCTGCTTTATCCAACGATGGGTTTACCTCATAACTATCTTGAATCCATTATTTTCCCAACCAAAAACACCGACCTTCCCAGACTAGATCAATTCAAATATCAAGGTCTGTGTAAGGTATAAATAAAATTTTTCTCAAACACGTGCAGGCATTGGGACGAAAGAGAAAGCCATGCCCAACAAAACATCAACAAAGAAAACAAAGCGCTGCAAGCATGCACGACGTGACCCGAACGCCGACTAAAACAGATGCCCAACGTTGAGAAAGCACAAAAATAAAAGTCAAACCAAGAATAACAACTGCCAATGATTCTACAAAACATAATTAATCTAAACAAAAAAAATCATGGAAGCATGGGAAAGAAAAATAAAAAGAAAGAAAGAAAGAACAACGTCAAGAACGCTATAGCATAGAAAAAAAAAGGAGTGGCACATAGAAATAAAAGGAACATGTTGACCGGAAAGGGGAAGAAATGACCGACTTCCCCGTATTTTACTCAACTTCACAGGAGACCCGGTTCAAAAAGTCACGTAGAACTACCGATATTCACTCTAACCTAAAAGGTCATCCAAACCCAGTCCTAAAGCACAAAAATACGTTCTTAGTGTTTAGTCATCTCATGAGCTTCATGTTGTAATAATCATTTAATGAAAATGACTAATTCATGTAGGTTGTCAATCACTGATTTGTCATAGGATGAATGAGTTGAGCATCGTTAACATATGCATTTTATGACACGATATCTTAAATTATTTTTAGATTAACACTTGTGTAGATACAAAGCAAGGAAGATGTATGGACTATGAGGGATGAGTTAGAAGACTTGAAGATATACATACTAAGCTAAAGGGAATTCTTCACTAGGATGGCAACAACTACAACTATTAGAGTCTAATTATCATCGAGGAAATGAGTCTTATGAAAACTCCAAGTGAAGAAAAGGACCAAACAACCAAATCAAATATTGTTATTGAAGATTAGTTTGAAATGTTGAAGTGAAGAACAATTTGGTACGAGTTTGGCTAGGAGTTTAGCAACCGAAGTATGGACAAGCAGGCAAGGAAGAAGGGTGATAAGACCTTCGGCTAGTAATTGGTCATGCATTCGGCTATCAATGACAAAGGCGTGGAGAAAGGCCGAGAAGCTGCTAATTAAGCATAATTAACCAAAAATGGAAAATTGTTTGAAAATTTAGCTTTAAAAATAAATGATATTTGAGTTTTTTACTAGAAAAGGGAAGAAATATTTTGGTATTACCTAGTGGTGGGAGAATTAAGCATAATTAAACGAAAAGAGAAAATTATTTGATAATGACAAGATTGACCTCTAATTAAAAAAATTAACAGTGGTTACTGACTGCCAACAACAGATGCTCCGCCATGTGGCGGCCAATGTCTGGCCCTTGGCCAACAGTGGTCGCTCCTGTTGCCACTGGCTGTGGGTAGTCAGAACGGGTCACCTACGGGAAAGGGGCGACCGCCTTAATTGTTTTTACTTTCTTAAAATTTTGATGAATTTATTTTATTTTTTAAAATGAGGGTATTTCAACAATTGAAATTTTTTTCCTTTTTTTGGTAATTAGTTTGATTTGCCCAATCTTGGTAATATTTAAAATTTTCCTCCATTTTCTGATAAAAAGTTATATATTTCATGATAGTTTTCTTAGTAATTTTCAATTGAGCTTTTTAGTGGAAAAAGGGAGCAATTTTTTATATTACCTATTAGTGAGAAAATCAAAGCAATCAACGAGAAAAGAGGAAATTTAATTAAATACCAAAACTACCCTAAATTTTTAAAAAGTCTTTTTAAGGGCGATCAGTGCCGCCTTGAAATGGGCTGCGATCTAGACCATGGGCTGCCGGATTTGGCCTAAGCCTACCACCGACCTGATCTGGCCGCTCATAAGCTCGTTGCTAGCTGGTGATAATATTTTTTTCTTAGGGACAAGACTCTTCCAACGATGAGCAGTTGGTGATCTAGTTGCCCCGATTGTCGGGTGCAGCCAGATTGCTGCCCATATAGGGACGACGTCAATGACTCTTTAAAAAAATATTTTATTTTTTTATTAATTATTCTTTGCTTTAAGAATAGTTTTAGTATTTTAATTAAATATTCTTTTTCTGACAATTAACTTTGATTCTCCCAACCACTTTGTAATATGAAAAACGTACTTCCCTTTTCTTATAAAAACCTTTTCCAATTATCAAGATTAATAATGGAGGCATGATCATGGCCGACAATATGGCCCGGAGTCAAGTCGCCATTTTCTTTCCAAGCAGTTTCGTAATAAGTGATGGGTCCTCCCCAACCACCGTGCAGACCACTTTTTGTGGAGCTAATGGAAACCATTTGGCGACCATTGGGAAGCCATAACCTGTGTATTCCTCCACTGCTGTCATTTGGGCCGATATTACCAATCACAAGGTTTGTTTATCTCACTATATTTGTATTCTCGTTTTTTTTTCAGAGCAAAATACTTATTTTACTTGAATTGTTTGAAGTCATTGTTGTGTTTCAATCTATCATTTGCTTGGCATATGCCCTGTTTTTCAGTTGTAACTAAGAAAGAAGTTAAGTCTCCATGCTCTCACATGGGTAGACACCAATTTTTCATTTGAAAGAATAGTGGACTTGAGTTGATCCAACAAGAAAACAGGGAAATTTAGATGTTAGAGTGCCTGCATCAAATCATTTGATATTCTAATGTGTGCGTGCACTTGTTTAATCCTTTGGATACTTTTTTGATAGGCTGCTTAATTATTTATACACATGATAGGATTTACCATCTTGCTGGAGTCCATTCTCGCCTTGAATTATCCGAGCTCGATGATTCAACAATTTATCTTTTACTATTTTTGTCTTGCTTTTTTCAACAAATTTTAGGTCTTGAATTAGCCATTTGGATTATCAAGTAATTGCCCTCGTTGAGAAGCTCATGGCGTTCCCAGTGAAGCCAGAAGCTGCTCTCGCCAGTTGTTTTCGTAATATATTACAAGATATGCACCCGATCTTCAATTCCAATGACCTGTTGAGCTTTTGGGGCATTGATCGAGATCTGAAAACTCTTGAGAAGACATTAAAAAGGATTCAAGATGTGCTCAATGACGCTGAGTGGAGAAGCCAAACTGAAGGAAGCGTAAGTGATTGGATGGACGATCTAAGGGAACTTATCTACTGCATAGAGGACTTCGTGGATGACATGAACATCGAGCGAGTTCGGATTGAGAAGCAATTAGCAGCCAAGAATCAAGCAGCCTTTACCGCCCAGAATCAATTAGAAGCCCAGAATTACAACTCACTGGATCATCACGCGGCTAGTTTATACACTCTTTGGGATATCATGGCAGACAGTACCTCCCAAAAAAAAAAATTTCGAAAAGCATAAAAGAAATCATTGATAACCTAGAGAATATTGAAAAAGAGGCAAAGAAGCTGAACCTTAACCCACAAGCATTGGCGGGGACCCCAGTGACAAGTATTGCTGTTAAAGATGGAGAGGATATTGGTCCCTTGGTGGATGAGTCTGAGATATATGGTCGACAGGAGGATAAGGATCATGTAATAAAGTTGTTAATGAATCCTAATGATTCAAGCAGGAACTACTCAGTGGTTTCCATAGTGGGAATGGGAGGAGTAGGGAAAACTACTCTTGCCCGTCTTGTCTTAATGGATGAAAGGGTCAAAAGCAACTTTGATATGCAAAGTTGGGCTTGTGTTTCTGACGATTTCGACTTTAGCAGGGTTGTAAGAGAGCTTATTGAGTATATCAGCGGGGAAAAACTTCCAAGATGACAACTGCAGCCCTGCTTAAAAGTCTCAAAGGCATGGTAACTGCCAAGAAAGTTTTGTTTGTACTCGATGACATGTGGACGGTGGAAGCATGGGAGAAGCTCAAGGGGGCATTTACTCATTGTGCTGGAGGAAGCAAAATTCTTGTCACCACTCGTAATAAAAACATTGGGCATGCTATTAATGACAAGGAGATATACGAGTTGCAAACATTGGAGGACAATTATTGTTGGGTTTTGTTCAAAGAGAAAGCTTTTGGTGGAGTGGTTGACGAAAGGTTAGAAAGAATAGGAACAAAAATTGTGGAAAGATGTAAAGGAGTTCCTCTGGCAGTCAAGGTCATTGGAAGTTCCTTACGGATTGCTCCCGAGGAAATGTGGGAAAGTACATTAAATAATGAAATATGGGAATCAATGCATGTGACAAAAGATGGAATCTTCCCAGTCCTGAAATTGAGTTACAATTATTTGCCTTCTTCTCTGAAACGTTGCTTTCAGTACTTCGCAGTTTTCCCAACTGATTATTGCTTTGAAAGAGATAATTTGGTTAGACTATGGATTGCGGAAGGTCTAATAGAATCTGGAGAGGGCAGAATGTTGGAAGACATTGGGTTTAGTTATTATATTGAGTTGCAAAGAAGGTGTATCATTGAAGAAGATGGCAGGATGCACGACCTCCTACATAGTCTAGCATGCTTGGTTTCAGGTAAATGTTTTAGTCGTTCAGCCAAAGGCAGCAAATCATGCAGGCATATGAGAAGTATCCGACATCTATCCTTGATAGATAAAGAAGTGAACATTGAAATGTTTGATGAAGCCACAAACCTTCGTACGCTTTTGGTGTTTGGAAGGCATTTGTTTGACAAGATTAATCTTAAATGGACACTCTTGCGTGTTTTAGATCTAAGTGACAATGACTTAACGGAGCTACCAAGTTCTGTGGGAAACTTAAAGCACCTTCGTTACCTCAACCTCTCATGGTGTAATAATCTTCAAAGTCTCCCGGATTCGATATGCGAGCTTCATAATTTACAAACACTTGACCTCAGTGATTGCTCATGGTATGAGGGGTAGTGCCCTACCGACTCACATGGGAAACCTCCAGAATTTAAGGTTTCTAAGTCTCAGTTACATGGAAAATCTGTCAGCTTTGCCCAGCTCAATTGTCAAACTATCCAATCTGTTGACGTTGGATCTCGATTGGTGTGAGAACCTTACTTGCATGCCGGATAATATAGGAGGTCTCCAAAGTTTACAAAGACTCTGGCTTAATGGTACTTCCATATTTAGCATTAATTCTAATTTCATTTGCAAACTTAAAAAATTACAATTGTTATACCTTTCAGGTTGCCATTCTATTTCACACTTGCCAAGTGAGATAGGAAACCTTCAACATCTAAGGGAGTTGCTGATTGACCAGAGTTCAATATCTTGTCTACCAGAATCAATATGCAATATCCGCAACTTACGAGTATTAGATATTTCTAATTGCAGAAGTCTCAATTCATTACCACGCAACATAGGAAACCTAACATGCATTCAGAAACTCGATAGATTCGTTGTTGGAAGAGAAGAAGGACATGGCATCGAAGTGCTCAAGGACATGAACAAGCTCCAAGGCGAACTGGTAATCTCATGTCTGGCAAATCTTCACAGTGTTGAACATGCGCTGATGGCTAACTTGAAAAAAAGTACTTGATGAAATACATTTCGACTGGGGTAATGAAGGTCATGAATCTCATGATAGTATTAATGATTTAGAAGATGTTTCAGATGTTGTTGACAAAGAATTGGAGGCAAGGGTGCTTGATGCACTTGAGCCTCATCCCACGTCGCTCAAGTCCTTATCTTTCCGCAACTATCGTGGTGGAAGGATTCCGAAATGGCTGTCCGCTTTGAGTTTCCCTGTTCTCAAGAAGTTAGTTATGGAAGGACTCGAGGGGATAAACAGAATGGTGGATCTGGAGCTTCCTTCACTGGAGTGGCTTGAGATTGATAGTTGCCTCAAGTTAAAAGATGTTTCCATGGGAGTTCCAAACTTGATTAGACTTGTGGTGTCAACATGTCGAGATTTAACCACATTGTCAATCAGTCCATCTCTTGGGAATTCCAGCTCTTCTCTCGCATCATCGATATTGGACCTTCCCCAACTGAAGGAGCTTACATTTAGGGGTTGCTCCAGTTTGAGGGATATTGGCATGGTGCTGGTACCTGGGTTGGAAAAATTACAGATTGAAGATTGCAAAGAGTTAAAGATGATATATGTTGATCATATGCCAAATCTACGGCAGTTGATACTCTGGTCATTACCTAACCTCACTCTGCTCGGGGGACTTCATCCAGGGTCGTCGTCTTCGCTCACATCCATTTCTTCAGGATGTGTACATGAACTTATATCATTGGCAATGCCATTTGATTGTGAGGCGCATGGGTCTGATGATCTATTGCTCCCTGTGGCGGGCGGCGGTATGTTCCCTATCCTCGAAGGCTTGCATATACACAAATGCCCCAAATTGAAATTCAGCCCGGAGGTGTTGCTCCACTTTACGTCTCTCAAATTCATCACCTTCTCTGGCGACCAACTGGAAGCCCTAAAAGTGGCGTCTCTTCAAAACCTACCTCGTTTAGAGACCATGGAATTGACGGGCATTGCAGGGGAGTTGCTTCCACTGGTGGGGGATGACGAGGCTGGTTCCACATTTAGTTCCCTTCCTACATTGACAAGTTTGGCGATACAAAATTGCCCAAACCTGACCCACCTACCCAAGGCATTGCGCACCATCGCCTCCCTTCGAACACTGATAATCAGAGACTGCCCGGAGTTGGTGTCGTTCCCTGAGACAGGGCTTCCTCCCTTGCTTCAAGAACTTCGTGTATTTTCATGCAAGAATCTCCAATACTTTCCTACAGGCGGCGGTATGTTCCCTATCCTCAAAGACTTGGATGTAGAGGAATGCCCCAAGTTGAAATTCAGCCCGGAGGGGTTGCGCCACTTGACGTCTCTCGTAACCTTCACCTTCTCAGGCGACCAACTGGAAACCCATTTAGGGCTTCCACTGGTGGGGGATGATGAGGCTGGTTCCACATCTAGTTCCCTTCCCCCCACATTGACGAGATTGGTGATAAAAAATTGCCCAAACCTGACCCACCTACCCAAGGCATTGCGCACCATCGCCTCCCTTCGAACACTGATAATCAGCGACTGCCCGGAGTTGGTGTCGTTCCCTGAGACAGGGCTTCCTCCCTTGCTTCAAGAACTTAATGTATCTTCATGCAAGAATCTCCAATACTTTCCTACAGGCCTCAATGACCACACGTCCCTGCGACACATATATTTTCATAGATTGTGAACGGGTAGAAGCCCGACCAGACGACGGACCCCCTCCCAACTTTTGATCGCCTGTATGTTTATAACTGCCCAAAACTGGAGCAGCAGATCAAACAACACAGGAAAGATTGGCTTCCTAAAACGATATTTTTTTGATGCACCAAAAATGAGTAGCTTTGCTTATTTTGCAATGAGGCAATGTACTGCTAATTTGGACGGTAAATCTACGTTGTTAACTGGTAGTGATTATTTACGCGTTAGATTTAAGACTGCTGAACTTCTTGTGATTTTTCTCTCCCTTTTGTTTGGCAATTGTTAATGTGGGCAATACTTAACCGTATCCCACTATTATTTGATCGATTCATATTTTGGGCGGCTTTCTCTTCTGAGCCACACCACCCCAAAAGAAGCACCACCACCGCCACCTCTCGATCAAACTTCGTCACTACCACTACTTCCTTCATCTTCCATAACAGCCAATTTACCAACCATGAGTACCTTCCTCCCTTATCCGAAGCCTTCTCCAATTTCACCAAAGCTTACCCTTCTTACACAGAGACAGAGCAAGTCGACAAGATCAGAACCCATGAATATCACCATTTCTCTGTATTCAACAGTGTATTCCTCGACTACAACGGGCTCGGTCTCTTCTCCAACTTCCCACAACATCAGACGTGCTTGGCACCTTCGACATCTCATACTTCCTCCCTCTTTCAATCAGTTTTCTTTGACATCTCATACAAATCAGTGAGCCTCAACTCTCAACTACTGTACGGGGATCACGAAACTCCTCTTGAGTATGCAATCAGGAACAGGATCATGGAATTCCTTAACCTGTCCGAGAATGACTACCAAATGGTGTTCACAGCTAACAGAGCTTCGGCCTTCAAGTTGCTTGTAGAATCCTATCCTTTTCAGGCCAACAAGAGGCTTCTGACAGTGTATGATCATGAAAGTGAAGCAGTAAAAGAAATGATAGACAGCTCTTGTAAAAGAGGAGGTAGGATCATGTCAGCTCAGTTTTCCTGGCCCAGCTTGAAGGATTAACACGGACAAGCTTAGGAAGACGGTGGTTGGCAATCAGAAGAAGAGGAAGAAGAAGAAAGGCTTGTTTGTCTTCCCTCTCCAATCACAAATCACTGGAGCTCGCTACTCTTACTTGTGGATGACCATTGCCCAAGAGAATGGTTGGCATGTATTGCTGGATGCTTCTGCTCTAGGCCCCAAAGACATGGATACTCTGGGACTCTCACTCTTCCATCCAGACTTCATCATCTGCTCTTGTTTCAAGGTGTTTGGAGAAGACCCATCGGGGCTCGGATGCCTCTTTGTGAAGAAGTCCACCATTTCCTCCATAGAAGCTTCGGCAATGGCGAAAAGCATTGGCATAGTCAGCATTCTACCACCAACAGCTCTTTCTTTCCTTCAAGAAGGTTCATCAGGCGCAGAATCACGGTCTATGGAAGATGTTATAACAAGCTCACTTTCTGATGGGAGGCAGCTTGAAGTGGGAGCTTGAAGATTGAATTGGACAAACCAGAATCAATATCAAAGACCGAAAATTACAATGATTTTCATTCACAAGAAATAGATGGGAGCTTGAAGATTGAATGTAGGGGGTTGGATCATGCAGATTCACTAGGACTTATACTCATCAGCAAGTAGAATCAGGTACCTGGCAAACTGGTTGGTGAGTGCACTCATGAAGCTCCGGCATCCTCATGCAGAGAGTGGGATTCCTCTAGTGAGGATATATGGCCCCAAGGTTAAGTTTGACAGGGGCCCCTCACTGGCATTCAACATATTTGATTGGAATGGAGAGAGAGTTGAACCTGCTCTAGTCCAGAAGCTTGCTGATAGGAATAACATCTCCTTGAGCTATGGCTTCCTGCAAAATATTTGGTTCTCTGAGAAGTACGAGTACGACAAGCAGACAGTGCTAGAGACAAAATCTAAGTCACCGCTCATTGTTGGAGACAAGAAAAGAAAACAGAAAGCTGCCATTGGAGTGCAAGTAGTAACTGTTTCAATAGGGTTTCTGGCAGATTTTGAAGATGTTTATAGACTGTGGGCTTTTACGGCAAAGTTCTTGGATGCTGATTTTCTAGAGAAGGAAAGATGGAGATACATGGCACTCAATCAAGAGACGGTAGAAGTGTAAACAAATTAATGTTGGTTGTGCAATGTTTGAAAACATGCTACTACTTAAATGTGATGTTTTCAGCCTGAGACAATGAATATCATTCTTTCAATACAGTGAGATGAGAAGAGGTTTCTTTCAACATTAAGATAAGAACATGTTGCAACTTACTCTGGTGTTTGTCTTAGACAGTTGATATCGTTCTTTCAAGATCCCATATGATCAATAAAATTCCTTTTTTTTTTGCATAATAAGCAGAGAAATACAAATGTGGAAATGCTTCATACTGCAACCAGTTAAATACTATCAAAATGATACAAAGCCTATAAAGTTTCTCCCTATAGTTCGCAGCTAAACATAATCAGTTGATGCAAGAGAGAAGTTGAGAATCTTGATGTGTGCAGTATCTAGGAACAACCATTTGCAATCCAAATACACTGCCTAGAAAATGCTCAACAGTACAAATAACAGTATAACACCCTGTCTATAAAATGCTTAACCACCATGAAAAGTTGAAATAAGTATGACCACATCCTTCTCTTCGAGTGTTGCATCCAGCTGACCACATAACTCTCAAGTCACAATCATTTATGAGAACTAAAACTCCTAGACGCCTGCAGATAAAATTACTCCCTTCAGCACCCACTTCAAGAGGATAAACTTTTTATTCACAAAGAGATTGGAAATGTAGAAGGAAACAGAGTAGGAGGTTATAATAGAGGGTATACACTGCGTTTCCTTTTATGAACATCTCAGGCCTCTCCTTAATTAAGTTTGTACGAACCCAGGAAAGCAAATTTTCATTTTCAACTGCAGCATATACCATAATAGATAAATTCTACTTAACAATGGCGTGCTCAAATAAGAATTTCAATTTTTTCCAAGAAAAGAAGCTATCATCTTTTCTCCATCTTTGAGCTTCACATCAACGTGATGAACCTTAACGGATTGGCAAAGAAGCTCGAGGCTCCACTGAAACAGAAACTCACATAATTTAGGATTGACATGTATGTGAAAAAAACACAAACATAAAGCTATCAAGACAGGATAACCTAACATCTAAACAACGTCAGAAATGCATTGTAACAGTAACGATGCACATAACATCTTATATACCGAATGGTATGCAGATATAAGATTTTTCAATCCAAAATATGACCACAGAACAACTCGTTTCAATTTCCTCATTTATTTTTAATCATATCGGTAGGGAGTGTGCACAGCTAGGATTTAATCAGTGGACTAAATTGTAGCCTAGTTAATTGACACGAAACTTAGTAAAAGCATCATTTTTACTGGTTGGGAAGAGCGTGAGAACTTATAATGATCTGAAGCTTGATACAAACAATACAAAACACAGGGCCTACAAAAAAATTGCACTTAGCCTCGTCGTATGAAGGTTCCTCTAACCGAAACTGTAAGCATGGCAGATCCAGTTATTTATATTAATCATAGCCCACATCTTCATGATTGCCAAAAAATTAGCAAAGTGATTAACATATCAGTATGTCTGTTCAGAAAGCATACATAGCTAATTCAAATTAAGTAAGGTTCCCCTTTTAAATAAAGGGAGAGCTCCTTCATCATGTAAATCTTACTACATCCAAGTAAAGTAAGAACATCGCAGATGTTATATATCATTGCTATCATCTTCTAGCTCAAAATAAAAATAATAAATAAATAAATAATAAATAATACAAAAGCAACAACCTTTATCTTAAATACAAAATCATGCAAAGTTGTCAATCAAAAAACAGGAAATCAATCATAGAATAAGCTGCATCTCTTGTGCCCTCGGTATTTATTCGTGGGAGTGGGGAGATGGGCGAGAAGGGATGGCTAAGGAGGGAGCGGCAGTTATGGCTAAGGAGGAAGGTAGAGGCTGGCCAATATTTTTATTACTTTATTATTTTTATTTTGTTGAATTAACGAAAAAGAAAAAAACTATTAAGAAGTTTTTAACTATTTATTTTAACAACCAGAATTAGTTTTTTTTCACTTGATTAACAATAATTCCTTTGGCTAAGCCTGCAATGCGACCAGTGAGAGCCTAGTTATAAAGAAAATTGTGTATTTTTTTCCAAATTTTATTTCATTAAAATAAAAAAAAATTAAATAATTTTTTTACGAGGAACTTAATTTGTTTCCCTTAAGATGATAGCTAAAAAGTGATTATCTAAAAATGAGAAAATGAGTGCAACAGTGTATGCAAAAAAATTTTTAATGATAGCAACAATTTTTGCTAATTTAATTGCTACTCAAACATACATTATATTTCCGTGTGGTGTCAATTTTTAAAGTGTTGAATTTTATTTACGTTAAAAACTATGATGAGGTTGTTGGTTTGAGATTGATTGCCTTTGATGGTGTGCAGGGGGATTTGGATCTTATTTGCTGGGATTGAACAAGAGAACATATGACCAAGCAGGGGTTGATAATAAGTAATAGTTGTTGAGAAAAAATCCCCAAAATTGGAGATCAACCACAGCGAACAAAAGTAATGGGAAAATAAGACCTGAGAAATAAGATAAAATAAAACCACAAAAGAGCATAGATTTAACGTGGAAAACCATCCTTCAATCGAGAGTCAAAAACCACGGGCAACAACGAACAATTCACTACTTCAACCAAAGATTACAGTCATCAAATATATATAGAGATGTACAAGAAGATTACTCACACACCCTATACTATTGAGATTACAAGATTTCACTCTCTCTCAATACTCCGTATAAGATAAACTCGCGAATATTTTTCCCTCTTCTTTTATCTCTATATCTCTCTCTATCTCTCTCTATCTCTCTTTTTCCCTCTTCTTGTTCCTCTTCATCTGTCTCATCAAGCTCCATATATTCTTTTTCTTTTGACTCCTCATTCTTTTCTTCTTTCATGTCTTTGTACATGCACTCTTCATTGAATACAACATCCCGACTTCGAAACACCTTGTTGTTCTCGAAATCCCACATCCAGTAACCATACTCATCACCTCCATATCCAAGAAATACACATTTGCGGGACTTTGTATCAAGCTTCTTTCTTGATTCCCTGTCAACATGTGTATATGCAATACAACCAAAGACTTTAAGAATAGAGTAGTCAACTTTCTTACCAGACCATACCTCTTCCGGTATTTTTCCATCTAAGGCACTTGATGGACTTCGGTTTATTAGGTAGACAGTTGTATCCACTGTGGCACCCCAAAGATGCAAAGGGAGTCCAGCATGAACCCTCATGCTTCTCGCTCACTCTAGGATGGTCCTGTTCATTCTCTCGGCCACCCCATTCTGTTGTGGTGTCCTTGGCACTGTCTTGATCCTTCTAATTTCCCATTGTTCACAATAGGAGTCAAACACCTTATTGCAATATTCTCCACCATTATCCGACAGAAGACATTTCAGACTTAAACCTGTTTCATTCTCAACTCGGGCTTTCCACATCTTGAAAATGTTAAAGACATCTGATTTTTCTTAATAGTGTAGATCCACGTCTTCCTACTAAAATCATCAATGAAGGTAACAAAATAGAGATTACCTCCAAAAGATATATCATGGGCTGGTCCCCAAACATCCGTATGAACCAACTCCAACCTTTTGGATTTCATCTCTCGCCCACCCTTTGTAAAGCTGACCCATTTCTGTTTACCTAAAACACAGTCTTCACAAAAACCAAAGTTAGAATCAATTATACCTGTCAAAACCTTCTTGGAATGTAAGATCCTCATCCCACTCTCGCTCAAGTGACCAAGCCTTCTATGCCATAACGTTGTTATGTCATTCTTCTCAGCTGCCAAAGAAACAAACTGATCTACCTTGGTAGACAATGGGTAAAGTGTACCCACCGCCTTCCCCTTGATCACCACCAATGCTCCTTTGCTGATCTTCCACTGATTGTTTTCGAATGTGATCCTATAGCCCTCTTGGTCCAGCTTGTTAACAGATATAAGATTTTTCTTTAATTCAGGTATATACCTGACCTCCTTGAGAATAAGTTTACCTTCATCATGCATCTTCAAATGAATTACTCATTTACCTTCAATTCTGCACTTCTGACCATTGCCAATTGTTACATATCCACAATCACTCTTGACAAAATCACAAAACCATTCTTTGTGAGAAGTACAATGAAATGAAGCACCTGAATCAATATACCATGTATCTATGTTGTAATCAACATGAGCAAATAAACAAAATTTCTCTTCATGACCATCAACAACATTAGCTACATTCTTGACTCGCTCGGGACAATCCTTCTTTAAATGTCCTTCCTTGTCACAAAACCAACAAGTAGGCTTACCCTTGAATTTTCCTTTGGATTTAGAGCACCCTCGGTTCTTAGGACCTCTACTTTGACTTCTTCCTCTTTCTTTGCCCTTGCTTTTGTCCACCGAACAAAGCTGTGCCCGAGATGGACGGTGTGCTATCTACCATGCTTCTCTTCATCATCTCCTGATTCAAGATTGCACCTAGCACTTCATCAAACTTTAGTTTTTCTTTTGATGCATTACTTATAGATGTAATTACCGTATCCCAACTCTCCGGCAAAGAACACATGAACATTAAAGATTTAATATCTTCACTAAAAGTCAACTCCATGAATTCAAGTTGTGCCCAAATTTTATTGAAATCATTCAAATGATTAGCAATAGATTTACCTTCGGGCATCCTTAAAGAGACAATCTTCCTCAACAAAAATAACCTGTTAGAGGCTGATGACTTCTCATAAACACCAGCTAATGCCTCCATCAACCCTTTGATGGTCGTCTGTTTGGAGACATTAAACGCCACCGACTGTGTTAAACACAATCGGACGATGGCTAAGGCTCGCCTATCCAATAAGGCCCACTCCTCGGCTGACATCGCTTCTGGCTTGGTACCTACAAGCGGTTGATGTAGTTGCTTCTCGTATAGATGATCCTCAATCTGCATCCTCCACCATTGATAATTTGTTCCATCAAATTTCTCAATTTTCCCAGTCTTGGAACTGTCCGCCATGACTCCCACTCAAATCAAGATCCGATTGAATGAGACCCAAAATTCCCACAGACGGCGCCAATTGTTGAGAAAAATCCCCAAAATTGGAGATCAACCACAACGAACAAAAGTAATGGGAAAATAAGACCTGAGAAATAAGATAAAACAAAACCACAAAAGAGCAGAGATTTAACGTGGAAAACCCTCCTTCAATCGAGAGTCAAAAACCACGGGCAACAACGAACAATTCACTACTTCAACCAAAGATTACAGTCATCAAATATATATAGAGATGTACAAGAAGATTACTCACACACCCTATACTATTGAGATTACAAGATTTCACTCTCTCTCAATACTCCGTATAAGATAAACTCATGAATATTTTTCCCTCTTCTTTTATCTCTATATCTCTCTCTATCTCTCTTTTTCTTGTCTTTTCTTCTGCTTGTCTTGCCCTCTTGTCATGCTCTATAAGAATGAGGCAAATGAAGCTCAATTTATAGAGAAGCTTTGAGACCCTTCAATCTCCATGGAACAACTAACAGCCACCTCTGTTAATATTCCGAGATTTCTTTAGTATTCTGAGTGTGACAATGGGCTACATATCATTAATACAATTACACATATTAACAATAGTATGATGATTTCTTCCTAGTTTTAACTTTTATCTCCTTGTCAAATCTACGCAATCAATTCCATTTGGATTTTACTGCAAAGCCTCTCATTGTAAGCTATCTTTACTTGCACCATTTGATAATCAGCTCACTGTTGTGTTGCAGATCATGATCATTGACTACAAATTGGCATATCCCAGCGGCACAGCCACAACTGTCCTCATCAATGGCTTCTGTCACAGGTTTAGCTGGTGGGACGATCGGGAGCTAGGGTTTGGCGGTTGTCCCTAGATAATCCCGCGCCCAATGCGGATAATCGGTGTTATTCGTGTGGTGGAACAACCTACCCGAGCAGACATCAGAGTTGACGGGCAATTGGGGAACCAACGGGTGCAGTCGGTTCCGAACATGGGCAAGTCCAGGAGCATGTCGGTCGTGATCAAATGCAGACTCAGCATGACCAAGCCGGGTTTGAGGTTGATCGAGGGCATCGGGATCCAAGTGAGTTGGGAGCCGGCGTTGTGTTCTGGAGCTGCTGAGTTGTTGGATCGGAACATGGGCTAGGTGCACCAGGGGTATTGGAACTCCAAGAGTTTGGGATGACGTCACAGGGCTACTCTGGTCCATTGATGAAATAACCCAAAGGTCAAGGGCAGATCTGGACTCATTCTTGTTGGTGACGTGTTTGGTGAAATCTGGTTCGTTGATGTGTTGATGAACGTCCAGGATCAAGCATTGGGTCATGCCTCAATTGTCCAAGCCAAGTCTATAAATAGGGACCTTCATTTGGTGGTGAAGGTAGAGAAGAACAAATCAGATCAAGAGTGATCAAGTGTGGGTGAGTGCCTCCCTGCGTGGAGAAGTGAGGTAGTGTCGGGTAAAGGGGATTGCCGGTGTGTGGCTGCAACCAGCCTTGGTCGGGGCCAAGTGCTGGGCACACCCGGTAAGCTGTCGGTGCAGCGTTGTCCACCTGTGACCGAACCACCCAGTTCTATTCCAGCAGCCTCGAGCCTGCGTGCCGAGTGCTGGGGAAGTCCTGTCGAGTGTGTGTGTCGAGAGGCCAAGTCCGTGGGTTGTGTCCACGACTTGCTGGTAGTCCAAGGGGGGTTGGATTACTATTCCTTGTATTCATACTAGTAGAATATAGGTTGGACTTAAGTCCGTAAAACAACTGTGTGTACGTTGGATTTGGTTACCGAGTGCTGGTCGGGTGATTCCTTCGGCCAGGGCGTGCCGGCCGTGTGTGGGTGAGCCGGGACAGGAACGTGCAACAGGACCTTGGTGTTCGAGCAGCCTGTCCGAGTAGGACCAAGCTGTGTTCGAGTAGTGTCCAATCTTGTGTTCGTGAACCGGGCACTTGTCCGGTTGTGTGCGAAGTGGGTGTCCAGTAGGGGGCTGTGCAGTATTCCGCACCTTGCACAGTGCTGTAGGCTGGTGATTCCGAGGAGGAAACACGCCGCACGAGGGACGATTAGGGCAAAAAATAAAACCCTAAATCCAACCTTGTGACAGCTTCCATACTCCACAAGGAGATGAATTGGCTAAGTGCGTAATCACTTACCTTGCACAGTGCGTAATCTTACTCTCACATCACCAAGATCCATGGTTCTTGGCCAGGCTAGAGGAACTGCAATGGGAAGCATCATAGCACCTCTCACCTTCTTCCTCTTCTATGAGGCGTTTGATGTTGAAAACCCTGACGGAGAGTTCAAGGCTCCTTATGCATTGATCTACAGAAACATGACAATAGTTGGGGTTGAAGGTTTCTCAGCTCTCCCACGCAATTGCCTACAGATATGTTATTTATTTTTCTTCTTTGCAGCTGGAGCTAATTTGCTCAGAGATTTGCTTCCGATCAAGTACAGGAGATTTGTTCCACTGCCAATGGCTGTGGCTGTGCCGTTCTTAGTTGGCGTCTACTTTGCCATTGACATGTGTGTTGGGAGCCTGATTGTGTTCGATGGGCACAAAATAAACAGTGGAAAGGACAGCTTAATGCTTCCTGCGGTTGCCTCTGGTTTGATCTGTGCTGAGGGACTATGGGTTCTTCCATCATCCGTTCTTTCATTGTTGAAGATTAATCCACCCATCTGTATGAAATTTATTTCAACTTAGAGAAGAGACTGCCTCGCTTAAACGATTCAAGCCACGGACTTGCTGAAGCATATGTTGGCATGTTTCACCTCCGAGAAGATATCAAATCTGGCGTGGGAAGCTGCGATCAGATCCATTTATAGAAGATGTACATAGTATGAAGCAGATTAATTATAAATAAGCAAATGAAAGTAGACGATAATCTATACTCAGAAAGTTGGCTTCTCAAATAGCAAGACTTCTCATTTTAGCTCAGGAAGCTGCAGTTTACAACTACAAAAGTAAAAACATTACAAGTATCGCTGATAAGCTTCGACAGAGATGACTTCTGGCCAGTGTCTCTTACACTTGCGGCCTTGCCATATATTATTCTTTTTGCCTTCAGCATTCAAAAGTATTTTCCCCATTTCCAGTAAGCATGTTAAAAAAAACGCTTTGCTTTTATTCTCCATGTAATTGTTGTGCTTCATTATGAGAGTACTCGACAATGTAGATCGACCCGACTTTTGACGGTGAAGTCACAAACATGCCTTAACGAAGATGCTCGCCTTTTTCTGAATTGTAAAAGTACTAAGGTAGCACAACTAGGTCCCAGAGAACAACTAATGTTGATCACTAAAATTGCTGTGAGTGCAAGTTGCATGAAGGAATCGGAGACTCGTCATTTTTAACCTCAATCGAACAGGAATTGCTGACAATATACATGTCACCTTCAAAGCTTTGAAGTAAAAATATAAGCCTCGAAGAAGGATGGTG
>JAURVB010012571.1:0-30199 GCA_033002965.1 Piper betle | reverse complement strand
TATTGGATAGGTGAGCATTAGCCATCGTCCGATTGTGTTTAACACAGTCGGTGGCATTTAATGTCTCCAAACAGACGACCGTCAAAGGGTTGATGGAGGCATTAGCTGGTGTTTATGTGAAGTCATCAGCCTCTAACAGGTTATTTTTGTTGAGGAAGATTGTCTCTTTAAGGATGCCCGAAGGTAAATCTATTACTAATCATTTGAATGATTTCAATAAAATTTGGGCACAACTTGAATTCGTGGAGTTGACTTTTAGTGAAGATATTAAATCTTTAATGTTCATGTGTTCTTTGCCGGAGAGTTGGGATACGGTAATTACATCTATAAGTAATGCATCAAAAGAAAAACTAAAGTTTGATGAAGTGCTAGATGCAATCTTGAATCAGGAGATGATGAAGAGATGCATGGTAGATAGCACACCGTCCATCTCGGGCACAGCTTTGTCGGTGGACAAAAGCAAGGGCAAAGAAAGATGAAGAAGTCAAAGTAGAGGTCCTAAGAACCGAGGGTGCTCTAAATCCAAAGGAAAATTCAAGGGTAAGCCTACTTGTTGGTTTTGTGACAAAGAAGGACATTTAAAGAAGGATTGTCCCGAGCAAGTCAAGAATGTAGCTAATGTTGTTGATGGTCATGAAGAGAAATTTTGTTTATTTGCTCATGTTGATTACAACATAGATACATGGTATATTGATTCAGGTGCTTCATTTCATTGTACTTCTCACAAAGAATGGTTTTGTGATTTTGTCAAGAGTGATTGTGGATATGTAACAATTGGCAATGGTCAGAAGTGCAGAATTGAAGGTAAAGAAGTAATTCATTTGAAGATGCATGATGAAGGTGAACTTATTCTCAAGGAGGTCAGGTATATACCTGAATTAAAGAAAAATCTTATATCTGTTAACAAGCTGGACCAAGAGGGTTATAGGATCACATTTGAAAATAATCAGTGGAAGATCAGCAAAGGAGCATTGATGGTGATCAAGGGGAAGGCGGTGGGTACACTTTACCCATTGTCTACCAAGGTAGATCAGTTTGTTTCTTTGGCAGCTGAAAAGAATGACATAACAACGTTATGACATAGAAGGCTTGGTCACTTGAGCAAGAGTGGGATGGAGATCTTACATTCCAAGAAGGTTTTGACAGGTATAATTGATTCTAACTTTGGTTTTTGTGAAGACTCTGTTTTAGGTAAACAGAAACGGGTCAGCTTTACAAAGGGTGGGCGAGAGATGAAATCCAAAAGGTTGGAGTTGGTTCATACGGATGTTTGGGGACCAGCCCATGATATATCTTTTGGAGGTAATCTCTATTTTGTTACCTTCATTGATGATTTTAGTAGGAAGACGTGGATCTACACTATTAAGAAAAATCAGATGTCTTTAACATTTTCAAGATGTGGAAAGCCCAAGTTGAGAATGAAACAGGTTTAAGACTGAAATGTCTTCTGTCGGATAATGGTAGAGAATATTGCAATAAGGTGTTTGACTCCTATTATGAACAACGGGGAATTAGAAGGATCAAGATAGTGCCAAGGACACCACAACAGAATGAGGTAGCGGAGAGAATGAACAGGACCATCCTAGAGCGAGCGAGAAGCATGAGGGTTCATGCTGGACTCCCTTTGCATCTTTGGGGTGCCACAGTGGATACAGCTGTCTATCTAATAAACCGAAGTCCATCAAGCGCCTTAGATGGAAAAATACCGGAAGAGGTATGGTCTGGTAAGAAAGTTGACTACTCTTTTCTTAAAGTCTTTGGTTGTATTGCATATACACATGTTGACAGGGAATCAAGAAAGAAGCTTGATACAAAGTCCCGCAAATGTGTATTTCTTGGATATGGAGGTGATGAGTATGGTTACCGGATGTGGGATTTCGAGAACAACAAGGTGTTTCGAAGTCGGGATGTTGTATTCAATGAAGAGTGCATGTACAAAGACATGAAAGAAGAAAAGAATGAGGAGTCAAAAGAAAAAGAGTATATGGAGCTTGATGAGACAGATGAAGAGATGCCAAGTGCTGAAAATCAAGGATTTGTTCCAAGTGATGAGGAACAATTATCTTCTGAAGAGACCGAACAAGAAGGTGAGTCACAGGCTAATCAACCAAATGATGATGAATCAGATTCTGAATATTCTGATGCACAAGTTGAAATTGATGACTCAGAGCCACCACAAGAGATAGTTGTTGCTCCTGAACCAAGGAGGAGCACAAGGGTTAGAAAGCCTACTCAGAAATTAAATTTAATTGTACAACATGTTTTGTATACTGATGCAGGATAACCGGAGTCCTATGATGAAGCCATGAGTGACAAAGCTCATCTTAAGTGGGAGTTGGCTATGAAAGATGAGATGTCATCGTTGGAGAAGAATCATACATGGGAGTTGGTGAAGTTGCCACCAAAAAGGAGGGTTCTACAAAACAAGTGGATCTATCGGGTCAAGTCTAAAGCCGGTGGTGTACAAAGGTATAAAGCAAGACTTGTGGTGAAAGGTTATGGTCAAAAAGAAGGGATTGATTTTCATGATATATTTGCACTTGTTGTAAAAATGACTTCTATTAGAATTATTTTGAGTATTGTGGCTGTAAAGGGGTTGTATTTAGAGCAGCTAGATGTAAATACAGCTTTCCTTCATGGTGATTTGGAGAAGGAGATCCATATGGAACAACCAAAAGGATTTGAAGTCAAAAGTAAAGAAAATATGGTGTGTAAATTGAAGAGGAGTCTATATGGACTCAAACAAGCACCAAGACAGTGGTATTTGAAATTTGACAAATTTATGTTGGATAATGGATTTGCTAGGAGCAATTCGGACCACTGTGTATTTCTACGAAAGTTTAATGATGGGGATTACATTATTTTAACTTTGTATGTAGATGGCATGCTTGTTGTAGGGACTTGTATAAAGAAAATTGTTAGTCTCAAGATGAGGTTAGCCAAGAGTTTTTCCATGAAGGATTTGGGTGAAGCAAAACAACTTCTTGGAATGCAAATTACCCGAGACAAGAAGAACAAAAAGTTGTGGTTATCTCAAGAAGGGTATGTGAAGAAAGTTCTTAAGAGATTCAACATGAATAAATCCAAGCCGGTGACTACTACTTTGGGTAGTTTCCAATTGTCCAAAGAACAAGGTGCTAAGAATGAAGAGGATAAAGCTCACATAAAAAAAGTGCCTTATACTTCAGCTATTGGAAGTTTTATGTATGCTATGGTGAGTACAAGACCAGATATTGCACATGTAGTGGGAGTAGTGAGCAGATTCACGATGAACCCAGGAAAAGAACACTGGGAGGCAGTGAAATGGATTTTCAGGTACTTGAAAGGAACATCTAATTACTGTTTATGTTTTGAGGGTGATAATATTGATGTGCAAGGTTATGTGGACTCAGACTATGCTGGAAATAGAGACAATGACAGGAGTATATCCGGATACATCTTTACAGTTGGTGGAACCGCAGTGAGTTGGGTTTCCAAATTGCAAAAGATATTTGCTCTGTCTTCAACTGAGGCAGAAGCTAGCAAGGAATATAGTTGGATTAAAACTTTAATGAATGAGTTAGATTTTAATGGGGTTGATTGTAGGTTGTATAGTGATAGTCAAAGTGTAATCCATTTAGCCAAGAACTCGGCATTTCATTTTATGACCAAACATATTCGGTTAAGGTATCATTTTATCATTTCTTTATTAGAAGAATGTAAATTGAAGTTGGAGAAGATAGATGGAAAAAATAATCCGGCGGATATGTTGACTAAACCGGTGGATGGAAAAAAGTTGAGTTTTTGCTCAACTTTGGTGAACTTGCACTAACATGCAGGTGGACTCATGCAACGGACAAGTGGAGGAAGAGTTTGGACTGGTGTGTTCCAATCGGACTCCAAGTGGGAGATTGTTAATATGTGTAATTGTATTAATGATATGTAGTCCATTGTCACACTCAGAATACTAAAGAAATCTCGGAATATTAATAGAGGTGGTTGTTAGTTGTTCAATGGAGATTGAAGGGTCTCAAAGCTTCTCGGAATATTAATAGAGGTGATTGTTAGTTGTTCCATAGAAATTGAAGGGTCTCAAAGTTTCTCTATAAATTGAGCTTCATTTACCTCATTCTTAGGGGGCAAGACAAGCCGAAGAAAAGACAAGAAAAAGAGAGATAGGGAGAGATATAGAGATAAAAGAAGAGGGAAAAATATTCATGAGTTTATCTTATGCGGAGTATTGAGAGAGAGTGAAATCTTGTAATCTCAATAGTATAGGGTGTGTGAGTAATCTTCTTGTATATCTCTATATATTTGATGACTGTAATCTTTGGTTGAAGTAGTAAATTGTTTGTTGTTGCCCGTGGTTTTTGACTCTTGATTGAAGGAGGGTTATTGAAGGAGAGTTTTTCACGTTTAATCTCTGCTCTTTTGTGGTTTTGTTTTACCTTATTTCTCAGGTCTTATTTTCCCAATACCTTTTGCTCACTGTGGTTGATCTCCAATTTTGGGGATTTTTCTCAACATAAATTATATTCGTTTAGTGAGCCTGAGGTGAGCCTTTAGATTCACACATATATAACCTATTTTTATTCATCCACATCAATAACACACATTTAAAATTTATTATCATGCATACCAAAAATATCATGTAAACAAATTATTAAGGCAAAACAATCATCTATAACAATTCAACGATTCAAATGTCATAATTTTATCATTATTTACTATTAATTCTTTATTATTAATATGAAAAATTCAAATGCGGAACAATAATAAACGTATAACAATGTTATCTTCAAAAAATAATAAATTGTGTATATAAATTATATACCTTAATATTTAAGAAATAATAAACTGAATATATTAAAAATTAAAATTTTAAATAAATGTCATTATATATTTAAAAAAATACCTTGAAGGGGAATGACAAGTCAAAGGGGAAAGGCAGAGGGGGCAGTCGGCTAAGGTAGTACGTGGAGGGGCGGTGAGGGGGAGGTGGAGGGTGGAGGGGCAGTGAGGGGGAAGGGGGAGGGAGAGGAGTAGGGGGATCGGTGAGGGGGAAGGGCGAGGGGAAGGAGGTGGGGGATGGGGGAGGAGGTGACGAAGAGGAGTCGCGAGAGGTGGCTCGCCGGCGAGGACTTGGACAAAGGATGGGTTAGGTGTTCTTTTTATCAAAATAACACTAAATACGCGCAAGTGACCCAGCTCTATCGATCACTAATATTATTTTAAAGTGACGTCACGTCCGAATTTGGCGTCCTTCAAAGTGATCACGCCCAGTCTAAGGCATGTCAGGTGTTCCAAATCCTTCAACTGGCTGCGCAGCCAGCCAAAGATGATAGAGGACCCCTCGTTGTCTTTGTAGTGTCGGCAGCCAACCAAAGATGGTAGAGGCCCTCCTTGTCCCTGATGGTAGAGGCCATCATTGTCCCATTCCACTACGACAATCTCGGCCCTTCACCCTTTCGAAACTAACTCCCCATTCCCCTTCTCTGGCCCCCTTCTTGTCCCTCTATTCCAACCTCCCCTTTCTTTCTCCTCATGTCTCTTCCTCCCATGAATGCATGCATGCTCCTTTTCACCCTATTTTAATCTCTTCCTTTTTGGTTTTCTTACTTCTCTCTTTCTTCTTCGGCTCCCTCTCTATCTCTATCTATGATCTGCTTTTCTTAGACAGTGGTAAGAATAGAAGTACGTTTAGGGGATCATGGGCAGGGTGAAGCTGCAGATAAAGAAGATAGAGAACACCACGAACCGGCAAGTCACCTTTTCCAAGCGTCGGAATGGGCTCATCAAGAAGGCCTACGAACTCTCTGTTCTTTGTGACATTGATATCGCCCTAATCATGTTCTCCCCCTCCGGCCGGCTTAGCCACTTCTCCGGCAAGAGGAGGTTCAACCTTACAATAATACCCTTTACCATCCTTCTTTTGAATAGCTTGTACTAATGTTTAATTTTTAACCATTGATTAGTATGCATAACTTTCTCTAGCTAACGTGGATCTTGGTGCAGGATTGAAGATGTTCTCACTCGTTACATAAACATGTCCGACCAAGATAGAGGAAGGTGCCAGCTATTAGAACTTTCATGCCATTGCATTTACTTTTTTCTTTCAATTATCTTCCATCCTGGCTTTGATCAATATTGACCATTTGTTTTCTTTTCTTCCGACTTGCAGCCCCATTCAGAATAGAGAGGCAAGCACTATAGCTAGCCCCTCACTTTTGTCTATATATCATATGGGTTATATAATTTGTTGGTGTAAGAAATGGGGATGGGAAGTGTTTTCTCAGAAATTGTTTCTAAGGGACGTCTGTTTACATGCATGCAGTATTTGATTCGGACGCTTAAGAAACTCAAATGCGAAAGTGACGTTGCTGCGCAGCTAGCCAAGTTAGTCATCTAAATCTCCTGCTTTCTCCTTGTCTTCTTGTCCTGTGCGATTAAAATTGCAAGGCAAGGACAAAAATTTAATTGATCCCTTTTCACAGAACTACTGTATAATTATCATATGAATTTCTTCATGGTTATATGGAAGTACATAGAACTCCATCACTTTTTATACCCGAATGAACGTTTATGTTACTAGCCCAATTGACAAGCAGGCCGTTTATATATATATATATATACACATGTACACGAAATTATTAAAGTGTGAACCTTTTTTAAATAAAAAGTTTATGAACTTACATCATAACCTTTAATTTTTTATCTAATAGGTTAAATTGATGAGTTATAGTGGATAATTATGAATAGTTTTATAAATAATTATCAAATGTGAACCATTAAATAAAATATTAACAATCTTAGTTGAAGTTCACAATATTTATATTAAAAAACAAGTTCAGACTCTAACATTTTCGTATATATATATATATATATATATTTATATATACACACACACAACTTAGAACTAAGACCATTTTACTTAAAAACTTCTAAAATTACTATCTAAAATGAGGTTTGGCCACTGCACTTCCGATTTTGTTATACATGCTTGATCAATCTCGACCTTGCTAACTAGTTTTCTTTGCCCATTTGATTTGGACCAGTCCCGGTGCAGTAAACGCTCAAGTTGAGGTATTAAATAAAATCAATTCTTTCTCAAATTTTTAAAAAATATATGTGCCATTCTAGTGGTTGATTAACAAAACATAACTAAGGTCTAAGCTGTTTTACGCTATTTTTTGTGCGTAGGAGCTTCAACAAGAGATCAATAGGTTTCAACACCAGCTGCAGCTAGCCGAGGAACGTTTGAGGTAAACTATATATTTAAAAAAAAATTACATATATAAACCGAACAAAACTTCAAGAAAGGTTTGGAAAGAAAAGAAATTAATAGAGTAGGTACACTAACACAGGCCAGATGTGAGAAAAACAACGTTCTTATTTCCCCGTGACGAGCTCTTTTCGATTTTCAGGAAAAAAAAACGTAGTACGCATGCATGAGCTATTAACCATATTGAAGTGATTCACCATGCAACATTTACCAGGTTATTTGAACCGGACCCGCTCAAGGTAACATCCATTGGGGAGTTTGAAGCCTGCGAGAAGTTCCTCTTGGAGGCCTTAGCTCGCGTAACCCAGAGGAAGGCAAGTATAGCTTTGTGTGTTAATGGCTACCTAAACCTTGCATTCTTTACAAATACTAAAGTTGTTTTCTCTAATTTGTCAATCACTTATACTTCAAATCTCTTTGTGCAGAAGTATTTGGAGAGCAGTCAAGTACTCCCATCTTATGATGCATCAAGCATTCAGGTTTGTTTAACTTAAAGACCAACATTTTTTACCTTGCAATAAACGTAGCCCTTCTCAGATTATGCTACAATATACACGTATATATGAACTATTCAGGCGTATTTGGATTCTCAAACCGGAATGCCGAGTTCCTTTGAAAACGAGATGGCTCATTGGTTACCGGACATGACCCATAATCCGGATCACCTATACGTTCAACCGGACCCGCTTCTTCCTTTGAGGTTTTTCTAATCACCTTCTTAATCAACTCTTCTTCAAATTTAGTTCTGCAAGCCCATAAGACAAAACTTCATAAGCATATTCCACATTATTGTTCACTAAATTGCAGAGACCAACCTGGAACTCTCTATGATTCCTTGACAAGAGGCGATGGCCTACATTTGGATCCTAGCAGTGTTGATTGCCACAATATTGGCAGTGCAAATGATACGAAGTTTTTATATCATACAAATACAGAGATTCTCAATGCGCTAATATCGCCTCCTTCCTTCCCAATTGTCCAGGTTTTTACTTTTCACAACACCATTCACATTAGAGCTTAATTATATATATTATAAGCTCAAACTATATGTATATGAATTACATAACGTAAGCTAATTCTAAGTAATGTTCTTACATTTTGTGACAGCATGGTATGGTGGGACAGCAGGAAATGCCACCAATTTTACCAGGCGAAATTAAGATGGACCCCTTAATGAGCTCCTATCAAATGCCCACATCTGAAGATGGTCATGCATGGTAGAACTGTGGTTTAGCTTGAGCTTGGTCGACGTCATGACAAGGGCTAGCTCTTATTTGGTTGTCATATAATTTACTATCATTTACGAGGATGATAAATCAGATGTTCACTTCTGAGTAGCTTAGTTGATCTCTCAGCCTTTTATTTATAGATGGCTAGCATTGCTTTGTAGAGGCAACAAGAAGGGGAGGTTTGTATATGTGTGTCCTATCATAGTTAAGAGATCAATGGCAGAACATTTGAAGTTTGGCATACATCTGCAAGGCAGACATCTGGGGCTTTCTTTATATACAAACTTGATTATCAAAGCCATGTGTTACACAACTAAGGGTGGATGAAATATTCAGTTGTATCTTTAGCTTTAGATATGAGGATTGTTGTAAAAAAACAATTTGTAATATATTTATATATATAGTATGTTTACATTGTATCTTACTATGTCGACATTCATCCCTAGTTTATATATATATACACACACATATACATTATCTTCGCCATGCATTATTAGCTACCAAAATAATGCTAATACATGTCTTGATAACCTCTGGGGAATTAGTGAGCCAATTTGACTGGGTTTTTCTTTATTCTCGGTTAAGTGTACATATTTTTCAAAAGATTTGTCCAGAGTTGGCGATATATAAATAAATAAATAAATAAAACAAGCAATGCGTGGAGGCCAAAGTTTAATTAATGAGTTTTAGAATATATATCCCAAATCAAAGCTAGAAAATCATGGGTAGAGATCAATATAAACGTTAAAATCAAGCTTTACTAAATTGACTAGTCATTTCATAGGCCAATGTTTCATACTTCAATAAAGAGATCGTCAACTACATCTTTGTATCTTACCATAGTACCTATATATCCTTGGATAAAGTTATCATGTATATATGTATGTTGTTCCGCATATAAGTAATAAATTAAAGGTCCCATTAATAAAAGGCATTATAAGTCTTTTAAAATATGTATTTATTTATTTATTTATTTATACTTCCCAGGTTCCATCTTTCCAAAGTTTTAAAAAGTACAAATGCATATGCTATCTCATGGGTCCGCTTAGTTAGAAAATTATTGAAATAATACAGTCTGTTTAATGAGTGATCGAGCTTCTATTTTTCTATCAACAAATCATTCCAAAAATGACATCAAATTTAGCACACCCTTGTCCTCTACTCACTTATCCGCTGATCAAAACTTCAAGAATGGAAAGATCTATTTGATAATAAATTATTGGTTATAAGCCATTTCTAACGATGAATTAACAATTCCAAGTGGTTTTGTTGTGTATTCTTGGTGAATCAATATTTATATATAGATGTAGTAGGATTTGTTTGGGAAGTAATTAGACCCTTTGACATCTTTTCCTCTGCAAAGAATTCTCTACGTGAAAAGACAAAGGGCTGATTTTTGAATAGGAAAAAAAATAGATATGCATGGTTCTAAATGAATCGGCTTATTTGAAAACACCTTGTTCTTTGGAAAATCTATTTGGTCTCTGGTACCGCATGGTTCCACTCTAAAAGAACTCCAAATTCATTCTCTTGAAGTGCATCCTCTTTATGATAAAGGATCCACTTACCCCGAAATGACCTAGTTCACTACCAGGAAAATCTTAATTCATTGGGTCTTTCAATACAATCGAATAGATTGACACACGAGAGCTAGCACGTATAAGGAATAGGAAGAAGCAGAGTACCCTGCAAAGAGGAGAAGACATGGCTCTCTCCACCTCCCTTGCAGCCTTACTTCCACCCAACCCTTCAATTCTACCAGACCTTGTACTCCAACCGTTCTTGCACCCACTCCATCTTGTGTCTACTCCTTTGTTGAAGAAGAGAAGTCCCCCGTCAAGCATGGTGGTGGTATGAAGAGGCGAATGTTGGAGATGGGTATTGAGGTTTTGGCCGCCTCGTTGGTGGCGTCGGCACCACTGGGGGCAAACACTTCAAGGATTGAGTACTACACCACAGTTGGGGACCCTTTATGTGATCATACCTTTGTCAAGTCCGGGCTCGGCTTTTGCGATGTTACCATTGGGACTCGCACCGAGGCTCCCTACGTAGAGCTCATCAATGTCTAGTTCTTTCCTTCTTCCTGTCCCATAAGCTTCAATTTTGTTTATCAACAATGTTTGATTTACTCTAAAATGTAAAGGGGTAGTATATATGTTGGGTTTATCCCACATCAGTCGTGGATGATGTTGGTAAGTTGTATATAGACTAATGAGAAAACATAATTCCTTGAGTTAACTTTTGGATTAAGAGAAGCCCATGACACTTATTGCAAGTTTTTTGGGGCCCAAAGGGCCCAATAATGGTATCAGAGTTTAGTTGGGGGCCCAAAGGGCTTAAGGGGCCTAAAGGGCCCAAGAAGTGGTATCAAAGCTAGGAGATTTGGTATTTGCCTAGGGGTGCTAATTGAGCGAGCGAGTCGAGCTTAACTTGTGTTCGAACTCGGCTTGAATAGTTTGAAATTCGTTTGAACTCGACTCGAGATCGAACAAGTTTTGAACATACATGCTCGAGTTTGACTCGAATATCTTTTATGTTTTCGAGCTCGAATACACTTAAAATGTTTAATTTTCCCGAGCTTGAATCCAGCTTGTTCGTGAGCTCGAAACTAACTCGATTAATAGTCAAAAGTACCTCACTTAAAAAATTCTATCAATGTGGATTTAACCCACAACTTTGAGGTCAACGACTTGAATACTTACCATCTCAACTATCTCACTTCTTTGTTATTATATTATATATATATATATATACATATATATATAAGATATAATATAAAAATTATATTATTATATTATTTTATCGAGTCGAGTTCGAGTCGAGCTACGAGTCGAGTTCAAGTCGAGTCGAACACGACCTTGCTCAAGCTCGGCTCGTAAGATTCGAGTTTGAGTCAAGTTCGAGCTCGAACATTTAAATGTCGAGTTTCGAGTCAAGTTAAGCCGAGCCGAACGCTAAATGCTCACGAGCTGGCTCGCTCAATTAGCAACATTATATTTGTAACACCCCAATCCGGTTTACTCTCAACCCGGACCAGAACTGTTACAAAGGATCGAACTACTCGTAAACCGATTAAGTTGGCTGACCCAAAACCTAAACGGCTACGATATAACCCTCTCGACGTCTCAAGATGGAGCACGCCGCTAATGCGCAAACAATATATGAATGAGATGCAAAACCCTAACAGGATACTACGTGAATGTCATGATAATCACCGCACACCAAAATAATTAAAACAGCAATAAAATTCATAAAACCCGGAATAAAACGGACAGAGCCTCCCCTAAAAGTGCAATAAGGGGATAACCTGTTAAAATACGGCACAATAAATATATATATAAAACAACAATTTATATCACACTAGACTTCAAACATCCAAACATACTGTAATTGGGTCTAGCCCACCTACAATCTCATACTCAGCTCATTTGATTCCTTTTCATTTCAACATAGCACATCATTAAAGTCTTTCTCAAAACATTCCCACGCATTTCTAAAACAAGGCATACAAGCCTCACAAACACATGCATAAATACCAATATGTAAATCTACTACAAAAGCCAATCACATCACATCTTACGCAAAAGTCGGCGCGGCACCAGGTATGTGTGTGCAATGCAAGCGCTACTCCTTCGTCAAGGCCGGCATACACCAATCATCATCCTCACCTACATATAGTAGAAAAACGTCAGCAACGGGTGTCACTGGTCCGGAAATAACTATTATCAAACTGGAACATGAGAGCAAACTCTCATGGAAAACAAACCATCATATATCTTCCTCAAGAACTCTCATAAGGGCAACTACTAAGGAGCCGTCGAGCAGCTGACTCAACAGCATCCCAATCTATCTGGTACTGTGCCGCTCACGACACTTCTTTTCAGTACTTCACGTAAAACTTTTATCCTAAGCCCTCTCCGAACCTCCATATTACTCCTGGCCTTGAGCACGTAGACCGAGCACTCTCAGGCAGTCGCCTTTAGTACCCTTTGAACCACAAGTCCGGACATGCGCTGTACTAAACAGTACCCGTAAACCTCCACGTCCTCCGGGTGTGAGGAACTCAAACGCGGAGTTGTCAGGATCCCTCGGGAATGGAACAGTCCGCTGGCACTAATCCAGAGCCCGCTTTGACTGGCACGGCATCCGCTCATGGTACGTGCAGTCGACTCATCTTCTCTTGTCTCACTGAAAACTCGATAAAACTATTTATAGGGCTGGGTCGGGATTTATTATAATAGGCCCGAAGGCAACTTGAGGTGGATCTTATTTTCGAAAACAAACTCGAGGGATCTCATCCTCGAGGGTTATTAATTCCGAAAAACATCGACCAGGTGACCCGTGTTAGGTGGGGTCCAATAAATCATCCACCTGACACGTCCTACGATCAATAAATCAAATCACCGATAGAATGGAGCGATAAAACCTGAGAAGCGTGTCCTAACGGACCTGTCAGAAGCTCCAAGCGCAGTCTCGTGCCTAGACGGCGAGCTCCTGCAACGAACCTACATGAACATAACTAATTACTAACGCCCGTACATATATGATGCACACCTATATAACTAATATATCCACATGCATACAATTATCTAATCAACCATGACAATCATCTCGACAATTTCCCTACATCTCTAATTGTCAAGCAAGTTAATAATTTTATCATTTCATATGTTACTTATTACCTAGCACTTTTAATTCCAATTTCAAAGCATACCTATTCTAATTAGGTGACAATGGTTTAATCAATTTAATCTGTTTAGCTTAATGTTAGCATGCAAAACCTAATTCATACATATTCATAAATTAACTAGTTAACAAGCATTTAATTAACTACTCAATAGTTTACTAACAATTTCATAATGTTAGCATGCAAAAACCTAATTCATACATATTCATGAATTAACTAGTTAACAAGCATTTAATTAACTATTCAATGGTTTGCTAACAATTTCATTACTAAGCATTCACATCATACAACACAATTCACACTAATCATCACATGTTTATCATAATCACGATTAACTAAACTAAAATCATGAAGTTAATACAATTGATCCTAATATGCTACTATGACCACAACATTTATGTAATAATTCTAAAAAAAGAAGGAAGAACCACCTCGTGATCGGCGCTGAAATCGGTGCCGACGGACGAAGGCGGCGGTTTTCCGGCGACTATGCCGGCGGTTTTCCGGCGACTATGCCGGCGGTTTCCGGCAGCTCCGGTGGTTTTCCGGTGACTGCTCCGGCGAGGCAATCGGAGGTAGGGGTTAGCACGGCCTCGGTGAGCTGAACCCAATGGTGGTCACGACGAGGGCAGCCACGGCGGCGATGGCCACCAACGGCGGCGTCGAGTGCGGTCGGGGCGGTCGGCCGCTCCGATCAGACCCACGGCCGACCCTCGACGGCGGCTCTAAGCAGAGGGGAAAGGTAGGGGAGGTCGAGGGGAGAAGCTCCGACGTCACGGCGGCGACGGTCCGGCGCATACGGCGGCGGAATCGCGTCGGGATCGGCGGGAAATCGAGGGCGATTTCCGGCGTTGCGACGGCCGGACAGTGGCCGGGCGTGGTCGAGGCGGCAAGGCGACGGCACGGTCGGGCTGGGCGGCGTCGACCGGCGGCGAGGGGGCGTCGACGGCGGCGGCAGAATCTCGGCGGCGGCGGCGGTGAAGAAATGCGGGTGGGGGTTTGGGGAGGAAGATGGGGTGTATAAGGTGATGGCAAAGTTGTAAATAAAACTTGACTCGACACGGGCTCGAGTCAAGAATGATAACGGACTCGGAATAAATCCCAGAAAAATCTAGAAAAATTGGAAAAAATCCCATAAACTCAAACAAAATATCACAACATCCAAATGACATGTCGTATAACTAATAACCCACCCGAATACCATCTAACGCGTCCTAATGCGTTATTCGGCCTAAACTAATTCTACGGCCACAACATAAAAATAAAATAAAATCATCAACTGTATACTCTCATATCTACTGATAACTCAGTCTGCTGATGCGTATCTGACGCTATCATCGATACTTGGGTATACATAAACCCTCATAGCACGTGCGCACGGTCGGCCTCGGCCCCGCACACGTGTTCTGAAAGCTGAACCGACTCAAACTACGGTCAAACCGACCGGCTAACAATTATAAAACCCTGACTCGAGTCGCGGGTTTTACAATATTTGCCTATGCCGAGTTTCCTTTATGAGTTCCACCTGATGATTTGAAGGGAGTTTCTGATTTAAGGGCCCACCAATCGTGGATGTTTTCTTTATGGGTTCCACCTGATGATTTGAGGGGAGTTTGTCAATTCCACCTGATGATTTGAGGTGATTTAAGGGTCCACCGATTGCGGGTGTTTTCTTCATGGTTTCCACCTGATGATTTGAGGGGAGTTTGCCGATTCCACCTGATGATTTGAAGGAAGTGCTTGCTGCGATCTAGGAGGGGAGTTTACCGATTCCACCTGATGATTTGAGGGAAGTGCTTGTTGCGATCTAGGAAGGAAGATAGTGAAGTTGCTGCAGCCAGATCTTCATACAGAGGAGTTGGAACTTCACGGTGCTGGTGGTGCCTTTGTCGACCAGGGATCCAGTTTTGAGGGGACTTCACAGTGGTGGTGGTGATTTAGTCGACGAGGGATCCGGTTTTGAGGGGAGTTTACCGGTTCCACCTGATGATTTGAGGGGAGTTTGCCAAGTAGGTGCCACTTGATTTAAGGGGTCAGGTGGGTGCCGTCTAATTTAAGGGGACAATGATGGTTTCCTTATAATTTGAGGGGAGTTTGCCAGGTGGGTGCGGTCTGATTTAAGGGGACAATGATGGTTTTCTTATGATTTGAGGGGTTTCCTTTATAGGTTCCACCTTATGATTTGAGAGGAGTTTGCTGATTTGAGGGGAATTTGCTAGGTGGATGCTGATGATTTGAGAGGAGTTTGCTAGGTGGATGTCGTCTCCTTTAAGGGGACAATGATGGTTTCTGAGAACGCCTGATGTTTTATTCCACATCGGTCGTGGATGATATTGGTGAGTTGTATATAGACTAATGAGAAAACTTTATTCCGTAAGTTAACTTTTAGATTAGAGTGGCTCATGACACTTATTGCAAACCCTTTTAGAGGCTCAACAGTAATATAAGAGCTTGGTTGGGAGCCGAAAGGCCCAACAATATATATATATATATATATATTGATATAACTGTGTGCAGATTCACTACACTGCAGATGGGGCTGCTGTTCGACAGCAGCTACAAGCGAGGACGACCACTCACCAGGCGGATTGGCGAGGGCAAGGTTTACTTATTAAAACAATTCTTTCAGTTACTTGGTGCTTCAATATTGAAATTAATGTGTGATCAGAATTGGTCATAATATTGATATGTGGTATGAATAAAGTGAGTAGAACGAAAGGGCGTTACGGGGCATTGCGAGATCCATGAATTCGAGGTGAATAATGAGGATGAATTCGAGGTGAATAATGAGAATTGTAATGGGGGAAAACTAGGAAGTGTGGCTATATAAGGGGGAGAGACTGATTGTAAAGGACATGACTTTTGATGAATTAAATCTTTGTTTTCTTCTTATCTTTGTTCTTTGTTCTTCTTCCTATTTTCTAGGGAGATCTTCCTGGGAGCAGGGTTTAACCACTGTCCCATCCTCCATCATCTCAACCATTTCTCCAACTCCCTTCAGATTCCAGGCCAATCGTCTCCTCCATGGCACCAGCCAAGCAGGGGAACAAGCAAGGAACTAAGGGGAAAGAGGTCATCGTCGACCTTGGTGAGGAAAATCCTACCAATTTGGCATCAGAGCAAGGCGAGGGAGGTATGAATCCATCACCTAACTCGGTTGAATTATCTCACATTAAACAGATTAAGGATCATTTGATTACTGCCGTTGCTGAAATTTCTGCAAAACTCGAATTGTTACTGCAATCGAGGGTTGAGGATAGGGGGAATCTGGATAATCGTGAGGGAGTTGGGACACCTCATATGAGGGTTCCTGTTGGGTTGGATATTGATGATCAATGGCAAGATAGTCGAAGAAACACCCAAAGGGAAGAACAGGCAAGGATGTCGGGAGGAAGGATTCCGCAAACGTACCGGGATGACGATGGGAAGCCGGTTGTTTTTGAGTGCGTCCGGGAAGCCGAGAGGCGGATCGCCGGACATAAGAATATGGAGTATCATCCGATGGGTGGGAGTCTAGCAATGGTAGAGGAAACATTGAAGCTGGCATATGGGGATAACTCTCACCTAATTAAGGATAAAAGAATTGCAGCGGTGCAAGCACTTTCTGGAACTGGTGCATGCCGACTCTTTGCTGATTTTCAGAAGCGCTTCATTCCTGATTCCCAGATCTACATACCAGTGCCAACTTGGGCCAACCATCATAATATTTGGAGAGATGCTCAGGTGCCCCAAAGAACTTTCCATTACTATCATCCGGAGACAAGGGGGCTAGATTTTGCTTCAATGATGGATGATATCAAGAATGCACCAAATGGTTCCTTCTTCTTGCTTCATGCATGTGCACACAATCCTACTGGAGTAGATCCAACAGAAGAACAGTGGAGAGAGATGTCATACCAGTTCAAGGTGAAGAATCATTTTGCCTTCTTTGACATGGCATACCAAGGTTTTGCAAGTGGTGATCCGGAGAGAGATGCAAAAGCCATTCGTATCTTTCTTGAAGATGGCCATTTAATTGGATGCGCTCAATCATATGCCACAAATATGGGCCTTTATGGTCAAAGAGTAGGTTGCCTCAGTGTTCTCTGTGAAGATGACAAGAAAGCTGTAGCTGTGAAGATTCAGTTGCAGCAATTAGCTAGGCCTATGTATAGCAATCCACCAATTCATGGTGCTCTTATTGTCTCTACAATACTTGGCGATCCTGAACTGAAGAGTTTGTGGCTCAAGGAGGTGAAGGACATGGCTGACCGGATAATTGGAATGCGGTCTGCTTTTAGAGAAAACCTTGAGAAACTAGGGTCTCCTCTATCCTGGGAGCAAACATTGCCCTCTGTTCTTGTTATTGCTGTTATTTCTGCATCTTTAACTTCTAAGGCCAGGCTTGGTACTTGTGGCATTCAGCAGATTGGGGGCCACTTGGGATCAAACAGGTGCACGTCTATTGCTGCTGGGATTAATGCATTGGCTTTGAAGCATGGCATTTCGTCGCGCCTTGGCCAGCTGTTATTCCTGTACCAATTTCTTACCTTATACTACTCCAATGGCGGATACTTCCTTGTAATTCGTAATCTGTACAACCTTGGGGACAAGGTTCTTGTAAAGGGGAGGGTAATTGGTATGAATAAAGTGAGTAGAACGAAAGGGCGTTACGGGGCATTGCGAGATCCATGAATTCGAGGTGAATAATGAGAATAAATTGTAAGGATGAATTCGAGGTGAATAATGAGAATAAATTGTAATGGGGGAAAACTAGGAAGTGTGGCTATATAAGGGGGAGAGACTGATTGTAAAGGACATGACTTTTGATGAATTAAATCTTTGTTTTCTTCTTATCTTTGTTCTTTGTTCTTCTTCCTATTTTCTAGGGAGATCTTCCTGGGAGCAGGGTTTAACCACTGTCCCATCCTCCATCATCTCAACCATTTCTCCAACTCCCTTCAGATTCCAGGCCAATCGTCTCCTCCATGGCACCAGCCAAGCAGGGGAACAAGCAAGGAACTAAGGGGAAAGAGGTCATCGTCGACCTTGGTGAGGAAAATCCTACCAATATGGTTGGCTTGGATAGAAGATAAAGGGACTGCATCTGGGAATTTTTGGTGGCAATGGGGTGGCTCCAACGCAAGTTGGTGAGGATATTATAGATCAACTTCTTAATTTGTATGGACCTACCTATATATTAGTACTATCATCACTTTCTTTTCTATTTGTCGAATTGATGAATATGGAAAAATGCAGGTGGAAAGCGTAAACTTCAGATACCCCCTGAACTAGCCTACGGGCTTGAACCAGCAGGATCTTTCCGAGGTGAGTCTCTGCGCACCTTTTGTACATGAAGTATAAACTTCTTACTTTGCATACGATCATTTTTATATTATGTATCTATAGGTTAACGCATGCATTGTTTTGCAGCAGGTGATTGCAACATACCAGCAAACGCTACTGCTGTATGATATCAAATTTGTCGGTGTGTACATGTGAAGATCCACCCGCGATCAGTCAGTTTGTCTTATTTTATCTCGTTTGCAGAAATTTTGGACATAAACATTACCTACAATCATATTATCTTCCATATTCATGGAAGTTTATGGTAGAGATAAAAAAGATCAACCAATATAGCAGAAATCCTTCTCCCATCGATTAATCAAACAATTTGTTCTGGATTCTGTCTTTTTTAGATTAAAAAGAAGCCACCGTGATTTGCCCATATATCAGAAATGATTACAAAGTTCATGATCAATATATATTTTTTTGTGTCATTTTAATCAACTCCATAAAAACTTATTTTATATCCAAACGCAAACCTTGGTACCAAACATTCAACCTCATACAAATAAAGCCTTTTAACTTTTAAAGACTAAACCTCAATCAACGATATTAAAAAAATCAACCTTAAAACAAACTTACGTGGATACTTTTTACGCCTCGGAGAAAAAGTCCAGGTAGTTCAAAAAATTGATGAGAGAATTTTTGAGGAAAATAAGGACGGGTGATGGTGGCACGCCATAATTGTGGAACGGAGAATGCCTTCCAAAATTTTATAAATAATCGACTTCCATTGCAGATGAAAAGGGGGGCTACGTAAGGCTTTTGCAGAGAAGAAAGCAAGAAAAAGGACAGACAGAAGTAAAGCCCGAAGGAAGAGCCCCTCGCCGGAGATGCCCCTGCCCCTCACCGGAGATGCTACTCTGGTGACCTTCACCAACACCGGATCACACCCCTGCAGTCATTAACACGAAACCCCGCCATCTTGTCATCCTGTGTTGCTGCTTGCTGCTTGCTGCTGCCCCATCATGGAGAGGAGGAGATAGCGTGAAGCCTTGGAATGCCCTAGCCATTGCCGCCACGGAGTTGCTGTCTGACGAGAAGCCTTCATCACCAACCCAGCCCAACCCCTTAAGAGTGTTGCTTAAGTCGGTTGTTGCTGCACTGTCCTCTATTGACGAATAGATCTTCACCTTGCTATTGGAGTCTGGGCGGGAAGTTCACCACCTTGTCGTTGCCCTTCCCAAGGATCAAGTCTTGTTGCTGTTTGAAGTCCCAATAGTCGGAAAATGTCGCAGCCCCGGGAATTGAGAAGGGAAGCGGTTGTTGATCATCTCAAAGCCTCGACCATGGATCCTATTGGAGCCACCATCCAGCCTCGCCACTGTGAAGGGGAGAAACCAGGAGCCATTGCCGTCAAGACCTGTCAACAAACCCAATCCTTTTGTCGGAGTCATGCCACTACCGCCATGGATGCTAAAGCACGTGCTACTTGGAACACAGAAGTTTGAAATTTTGCTACCGTCATCTCTGCTAAGTCAAACCAGGAGACCTTGAAGTGCTATTGCTGGGACGTGAAAGGAGGAGAAGCGGGTCTGTCGGAATAGAAGGCCAATGGAGCAAAGTCTCCAATGCTGGTGTTTGTCCAACACCCCTCTTAGTTCCCGATGTTCCCGCACCTCCGTCGAAGCCAAGCCGCCGGCCAAAGTGGTGCCCGAACCCGCCAGCAACGAACAAGAGGATAACGTCTCTGTTTTGCAGGTGCGGCATCCAATTTTCAGGTGACTTTTTCGGACAATATCGGCCATATTGGACCCGTCCAAGGCCACTGGCGTGGAGATTGGAGTGCCCCTGACACAACACGACCCAAAATTGCAGCCGGAGACTTCTTCTATCACCGGAATTTTGCCAGGAAATCGCCTACCGAAGAAGACAGAAAACAAAGATTGCGGCAGCAGCGGAAGACGGATTTCATTCCCGGCTCTGCCTTGGTGTGAAAAGTGAATTCAGAAAAGCAAGCTGCAGATCTGGGCGGAGTTCCGCAGGAGTTCAAAGTCGCTGTCGCTGGAATTTTATGAGGAAGTTACCCACCGGAAGAGGGAGAAAACAGAGCAGGAAGCGGCAGCAAACATTGGATTTTGCTACCAGCGCCGGTCGTTCCCAGCCTTGAAGTGGCATCAAAAGTGAGGCAGGTTAAGATATCTACAAAACCAAGTCAAGTCCCGCCGGAGTTCGTCACGGCCATCGCCGGAAAAATCCAGAAGTGGCCTATCGGAGCACGGAGAAAATAGAGATCCCCTGTTTGGCCAGCACTTTTGTCTACCAAAGTTGCGTTTTCCTACCAAAGCAGGTGCTGAGGAAGCAAAGAAGTAAATCAAGGAATCAGAATCATCGCCTAATGGTTGCTAGAGACTGCCCAAAGTTGAAATTGTCGCTAGAAAGAGGTGCTGTCAAAGCTTTGTTTTGGCTGAAGGAAGGTGACTACTTTGTTTTGATATTGTGAAAGCTTGCACATCACCAAAGTGGGACATTGCTAAAAATTTAGGCCACCATGGAAGTTTGCTTTGAAGCCTGAGTGTTGTTTGCCCGGAAGGTTGCTGCCTCACCATTTAGTTCTACCCTCGTCGCCACTTTGAAGCTTGAACTGAACCTTACGAGAGTATGCCGCTGTTGTTGGAGGAGCCGAGATCTTAGCGTGCGACGTGAAGCATAAGTGAAGGATGATAAAGGGTGGCATATCTATTTTTAAACTGTCCAAGCTCATGGTCACACATCAAGCTCTGATTAGATCAACTAGCTAATTGCCGAAGAACAGCTGACGGGCCGAAAAAAAACACCCACGCGACGGTATCGATGTTAGCAGGTTATAGGAAGAAGAAGGAAACAAAGGAAAGAAGAAATTGCTGCAGGTTTGGAGAAGAACTATTGATTTGCCCAACCAATTTGCTGAAGCCTAATTGAAGTTGTACACTATTGTGAAGATGATACCACCACAAGGTGGTCCTTGATCGACCATTTGGATCCAAAAAGCGAAGGATTGGAGAAGAGGGCAGTGCATAGAATTTAAGAAGAGACATAGAAGAGGAGAAGAAGAAAGACACCGGAGGAAGAGGTCAAAAGAAATAGAGAAGAGAAGAAGGGCTTGGAGGATAACTGGGTACAAGACCCGTTACTGGCTTGACTATCTTGGTGCTGATTAGATCCGCTTGGATTTTGTCCATGTCCACGATCTTGACCATGACCGAGCCGGCTGCCCACATCTTTGTGGGGGTGTCCACATTGAGATCCGGTTGCCCCATGAATTGATTAGACGTGTCGCGTCCATGACCCATCTACAACCCTAATTTGAATTGGCACACCAAACCAGACAATTGCCACAAAAAAAATAGAATAGACAAGGGGTGAGAATCTTACCTCTAGTTGTGTAATACAAGAATCGTAGAAAAATACGAATCTCACCAATGTTTGCAGTACTCAAGCAGACATTCTCGCTTCCGCTTCATCCACACCTGCTCACGCAGGCACTTTCATCTAAGGCAGAACGGCTCCCCTACCAATGCATTTTGACATCCTACAGCTTCAGCAGATCGCTTATCCCCATTCATCTTTGACGCAAGAGCTATTACGCACTCTTTCAAGGGTGGTTGCTTCTACGCAAACCTCTTGGCTGTCTCTATTTGCCCAATGGATACAATCTACTCATGGTAAGACTTCAAATGGGTTTGATGTGTATTGTTTTGGGAGCACTACAAATAGAAGCTTTTAACCGTTTAAGGGATAAATTATGTATGGAGTCAATTAAAGTAGTAAAATTCCACTCTAATGTGTAATTTGTAAAAAAGTAGAAAATTAGTGGATTGTAAGTACTAATCGTGTAGATTAATTTAGGGTTGAACTATAAGGAACCACGAAAAAATTTCCAATGTGTCATTTTGGTGTTTGTGATAGTTTTTATTTCCATCACACTCTTTGCGTGGGAAGGGCGCTCCCAACGAACCCTCAAACCTATATTAGAAAAGATACAGTTCACGGGGGCGGACGATCGCGTGCCCGAACAAATAAATATAATCATTAAGCTAATAATTATTAACAATACAAATAAAGTAAGACAAATAAATATTATAGAAAAAAAAGTTAACTATATTGTATTTTATCTTTGGTTATTTAAATTTATTATATTATAATTTCTAATAGGAAATGGTAAAAATGCAAAAATACATAATTTTTTAATAAAAAGTGTAAAATTAAAATAAATATTTATTTAATACTTTTCAAATAAAAAATGGTAAAACTATAATAATACTTAATGACATTGGGTCAATTTATAATATGTACACCCACCGTTGAGAAACTTTGTGGAGGTTTTATTTATTAATAAATAAAATTATATTTTTACTCATCTAATCACTGTTTTAAATTTCATATTTCTTATTGTAAAAGGTGTGGTAGACAAGTGACTGGTTTTATTATATTATCCTTACAATTGTTATTGATCAATTATTTTACATTAAAGTACTAGTTTTCTTTCTCTGGTCGTATTCTTTCTTTTTTTTTCATTTTAGTACCCCTAAATAGCCTTATAGGCTTATTAATACTTAGGTAATTTAAAAGTTCTGTCATTATTTTATTTGTCTTTGGGAAAATTTAGACTATAAATCTATCGAATTTAGAAAACTTTAAAAATTGGTAAATTCTAATTATAAATTTATAACCATACTGTTAAAATTCTTGTTTCTTACAGACTTAGTAATATATATTTAATTTATAGTTTTATATAATTTAGAATTTTTATGTATATATTTATTTATTGTTATTTACTTTTAGAAAAAAGTCATGAGTAAAATTTTATTTGAATTAGAAATCTTTAGAATATTATAAATTAACCTTTAAGGAATGCTAAATTTAATTTAAATATTAAAAGCTACTCAAATTAAAATCTCTCATTTATTGATACATAATTAAAATTTTGCTCCCTTTTTTTAAAAAGTCCGTTTTAATTATTTTTATATACGTTGTATCTAAAAAGATTTTTTTTCCATAATTAAATGTACATTTATTATTTTTGGTTAAGAATAAAAATAATCTTATTTTTTATAATTTAATTTTGGTATAAACATTATTACAAATTTCAACTAGTCTCGCTCATCGTGCTAATCATTAGTTAGTTTTAAATAAATTTAAAGTTCTCATCTATCTATTATCATTTATATATAAAATAAAAATATAAGGTTCATCAATTGTATAAATGAAAAAGGAACACTTGTATATGTCATTCGACTTCGGTGCTCACCAATGGACATCCCGATTAAATGAGGATGAATTGAGTATCCATTAGCGCCTTAATCAAACAATTTGTTCTGGATTCTGTCTTTTTTTAGATTAAAAAAAAGGCCACCGCGATTTGTCCTTATATCAGAAATGATTACAAAGTTCATGACCAATATATTATTTTGTGTGTCGTTTTAGTTAACTCCATAAAAACTTATTTTATATCCAAACACAAACCTTGGTACCTACCATTCAACCTCATACAATTAAAGCCTTATAATTTTTAAATACTAAACCCCAATCAACGATATTAGAACAAATCAACCGTAAAAACTTCCACTACATTCTCAAATAATAATAGGAAAGAAAACCAAATAGACAATGTTCGCCCATGCTGCTGAAATAGCCGTCTGACAAATGCATCTATTGCCCAGCGAGCATCATCATTGGGCATTTTTATACAAAAATAAAAAAGAGTACACAACAATAAATAATTCCAAAAGCTAGTGTGCTAATTACATATCCTAAAGTGAGTGTGCACAAGGCCACAAACGAAATAGCAACCTACCATGGAAGATAATTAACCCACGTTGGAGTGGGAAGTAATCTTTTCGCGTTGCCACTTCTATGAGGTTTATTGGATCCATCTTTCATGTTGTAGATGCCCATGTCATACCCATAATGAGCTCCAGGGGTTACCTCCGATGGCCAAAGACCTTCACTCATGTCATCTGTGTAGTAAATGCAATCACCTATGCGTTTGTCAGAGCTCCAAGCCGGCATTGAAAACGCAGTGTTGAGACCTACAAAAATTACTTGATTACCCAAATCTTTTAAAGGTACCCATCGGTTATTAGCGAAGTCCATCTTGAACACAGAGAAACACACGGTCTTGTAGGTCATATGTTCATCAACATCTTGGAAAATAGCTCTATCTTCCAGGTCAAAGCCAGCTTCAACTTCACTGCAATCATACATTCCCCGACAAGCATCGTTTTGTCGATCCCAATTTCCATCATACACCAGCATCCACCTCTCGACTAGCACAAGCTCTCCAGCCAATTCAACAAGATATTTAATATTACTACTGTAAAATACCACCGGATGTTCTGATGGTGGTGGTGATGTTGGCGGTGATGATGGTGGTAATTCAGCAAGTTTAGTTGACTTTGGGTTGGAGCCAATGTCACATACCACGAATCCCGCTTCTCCAACCGCATAGAATTGGCCTTTGTAAAATACAATGGAAGTGTAATGTGTTCCAGGATCATCCTCGATTAGATGCCAGGAATAATCACCAGGTTTAGCAAATGCAAGTCTTCTAAACCCTCCTTCTACAACCATGACAGTGGCATCCTTTGGTGACTTGTTAATATTCTGAGATGAAACAGCAGCAGTCGTAACATAAATTTCATGGTTCAACACAAAATCTGCTTCTCCTAGTTTTGGAAAGGATGTCATCGGTGGCAGACACAACCTTTCCCTAGAAAATGGATTATACAAACTAATTTCAAAATTCTTGTGCATAATAAACAGCCACCCGCCATGCGAACCAACACAAACATCATCGTCCAAAAGATGTATCCTATCCTGATAGAGTCTTCGGTCAGAGAGGGAGAAGAAAATTCGTGACTGGAATCCAGGGAGCATGAGACCGGGTACAGGGCGGGGAAATGTAGGGCGGATTTGCAAGGCAACTGATCTCCATGAAGAACAAACAGCAGCAAACGCAAGGTGTTCTGGAACTTCTTTTAAACATTTTGCAACCAACATCAACAAATCAGTATGAAGGTCGGACCAATCTGCCATGTTTGCTCCAAAGCAAAGATGTTGGTGTACCTATAATGAAATTCATAAATAAACATAGAACCTTCCCTTTTTAGTTCACATGTAAGTAGGAAGCAGAGCCATTGAAAAACCAACAAGATTTTAAAAGTTGAAGAGACAAACAATTCTTTCTTACGTCATAGAAGAAAGAATATTATGTAATATTACAAATAATTTTCAGAATGCTCCATAATAAAAGGAAAACATAAATGACCACATTTTAGAGTTTCCTGTTGTAAGTATCTTCCTTTTCCAAATCTATACACATTTGAAAGTAATGAGAACAAGCTGAAGACAAAGCCTTTGGAGGGATTTTCAACCATTGCAACCTTGTTGTATTTTTCTGCATACCCACCTAATATACTTGACAGAAACAATTCTTATTGTGGGATTTGATCTGAATATTTAAGAATATAAACTAAATAAGTACTAATAACAACAAATTCCAATCGAGTAGAATTAAGTTATCATTATAGAATTAAAATTAAAGATTTTTAATATCAGCCCTTTAAGTATTTTAAAATATTACACTTTATTTCTCATTAGTACAAATTTTATAAATTTACTTTAGTCTTTTCCAGATTTATATATTTATTTATTGTTACTTGTTATTAAAAACTTGGAGTATAATTCTATTCGAATTAAACATCTTTTATTAAAAATATTTGTATTTAGTTATCAAAATTTTCACTTATTAAAATTATGTTTCTTATTTGTATGCAAACTATATTTTTTGTTAAATTTAAATAGATAGTCATTATTTTTATTAACAAATAATACAGTAATAATTTTGAAATTAATTTTGTATAACCCTAATATATATTAATTTCTGTATAGAATTGACTATTCCAAACTATCCAATTCTACTACCAGTATAGAATATATAGGAATCCTAATAGACTTAAACATCAAAACCAAAAGAAATCTATAATCCGAGAAGAATTGGTAAGAACGCCGTATCTGGGCGAGATTCAGGCGAAAATCCGGCCCCGGCGGCAGCCGCCGTGAGGGAGGGAAATTTACGGTAGGATGCACTCACCGTTGACGCGAATCACGCTTCCTTTCCGTCGTCGCTTCAATGGTTTCCGTCGTCGCTTCAGAGGTTTGATTATGCGTGGAGGAGGGGAAGTTGATCGCCGCCACTCTATTATCTCCTCGTCCCAAAACATCTATATCTATAATCGTCTATATAAATCTTATCAATTAATATATTAACTATTATTATTATTAGTAATAATGGATTAATATGAAACCGACTCTTAATAAGTACTCAGATGTTCTCTAATTATTTGATATATTATTACTTATTCGCTTTGCTAAAATATTAATTACCCATTATCATCGACATCTATCATGATTGTATCATCTAATTGTTTTATCTCTATTAACAAAAATAAATTATGTTGTCATTTTCCCTTTTATTATTACACGTAAAAATTGATAATATTCATTCTCCTGAACTATTCCCTATTTTAAATCTTAAAGCTTTTGAACAAGTGGATTTTAAAAATCTACAAGTTGATGAACGTATCACTAATTATTAAAAAAATTAATATAATAAGATTCTCAAAATAATAAATATATCAGCTAATGGTATAATTAATAAAAATCTAATAAAATATATATCAAGTAAAAATAAATAAATATTAGAGAAAATTTTTTTAACGTATTATGTTTTAAATCAACTTAAATTCATGTTCAATCTAAAAAATTTCAAGATAATTAAATATAAAATTAAAAAAGAAATAAACTAATATAATACGGCCTATTAGGTGGACAACCAATTCCACTAACTTTATAATAGTATTTTTTGTTTCATATTAATCAACATCACAATAAATATTTAAATATCTTACCCTATCATTATTACAATAAAAGTAGAAAATACAAATCATTTAAAACTACAAATCATTTTATGCTTATCTATCTTAAATAAGTAAAATTTTAAAATTAACAAATTATTAAATTTCAACTAATTAATAAACAAAAATATAATAAGTTTTCTAAAAATAATAAATATTATCAATAAGCTAATAATTAATAAAAATACAAATAAAGTAAAACAAATAAATATTATAGAAAAAAAGTTAACTATACTGTATTTTATCTTTAGTTATTTAAATTTATTATATTATAATTTCTAATAAGAAATGGTAAACTTGTAAAAATACTTAAATTTTTAATAAAAAGTGTAGAATTAGATTAAATATTTATTTAAAATTTTTAAATGAAAAGTACTAAAACTATAATAATACTTAACGACATCAGGTCAATTTATAGTTATGTACATGCTCCGATAAGAAACTTTGTAGAGGTTTTATTTTTTAATAAATTAAATTATATTTTTACTCTTCTAATCACTGTTTTAAATTTCATATTTCTTATTGTAAATGGTGTGGTAGGCAAGTGACTGGTTTTATTATATTATTCTTACAATTGTTATCGATTAATTATTTTACTTTAAAGTACCAAGTCTTCTTACTCTTGTTGTATTCTTCTTCTTTTTTTCATTTTAGTTCCCCTAAGTAGCCTTATAGGCTTATTAATACTTAGGTAATTTAAAAGTTCTGTCATTATTTTATTTGTATTTGGGAAATTTTAGACTATAATTCTACCTAATTTAGAAAACTTTAAAAATTGTTAAATTCTAATTATAAATTTATAACCATACTGTTAAAATTCTTGTTTCTTACAGACTTAGTAATATGTATTTAATTTAGAGTTTTATATAATTTAGAATTTTTTATGTATGTATTTATTTATTGTTATTTACTTTTAGAAAAAAAATTATAAGTACAATTTTATTTGAATTAGAAATCTTTATAAAATTATAAATTAACCTTTAGGGAATGATAAATTTCATTTAAATATTAAAAATTACTCAAATTAAAATCTCTCATTTATTGATACTTAATTAAAATTTTTGCTCCCTTTTTAATATAAAAAAAGTCATTTTAATTACTTTTATGTATGTTGTACCTTAAAAGATTTTTTTGCCAAAATTAAATGTACATTTATTATTTGTGTTTAAGAAGAAAAATAATCATATTTTTTATAATTTAATTTTGGTATAATATGAATACACATTATTATAAACTTCAGCTAGTCTCGCTCATCGTGCTAATCATTAGCTAGTTTTAAATAAATTCAAAGTTCTCGTCTATCTATTATCTTTATATATATATATATATATATATATATATATATATATATATATATAAAATATATGGTTCCCCATCAATTGTATAAATGGAAAAGGAACAATTGAATATGCCACACCAACAGACATCCCAATTAAATGAGTATGAATTGAGTATCCATTAGCGCATGAAATTATTATGAAACTCATTTAGGAACTGTTTGGTTAACATGAAATTGATATAAATGACATGTAAATTTTAAATCATCGGCATATTTTTAAAAAAATAGTATATGTATAATATACTTTTAATAAAAAGTAGAGCATTTTCATTATATTTTGTATTTAAATTAATAATGGTTACTTTTAGGTACGTCACAGATGTGCTCTCCCATATACAAAATTTTTTTCCCACTTTTCTTATCTCAAAAAAATTAGTGTACATAGATGACCCAATTGAAAGTAATCATGACGAGCTCCTACTTTAATACAACTATATTTAATTTAGATAAAATAATTTGGTTAATATTATATTATATTATATTATATATAAAACATATTTTGTTTGTCTACTTTAATAAGATTGGCTATTTAAAATTTTCATATTATTTAAATTACATGCACGCCAACCTTAAGGAATAATATTAAAACTTGAGGAATATGCATTTGGGTTCGAGGCACTCAATCAACCAGTAGATAGGGATGGTCATTGGGTAATTAAGAGCATGTGTTCTTCAAAACTTCATATGGATAGCTCAAACAATCTATAATGAAGGCTCCTCACCTTATTACCACTTTCACAAACTTCTTCTGGTCATTAGTTAAGCTATATTAAGTAAAAAATAATAATACTATTAAATTGCAAAAAGAAGAGAAATAACCATTCAATCATGAGTAGTGAGCATATTCCCATTATTAAATCATAAAATTTTATAATATTTTTACTTATATTGTGCAAATAAGATGAAAATTATTTTGGAGCTGGTCGTTTAATTTTATTTATTTATTTTTCTTTGTATGTGTGGGGGAAAGGGTAGAAATATTTTTACTGGTTTAGTCTTTTAAAAAAAAACACTTTGTACTTTCAAAATATAACAGAGAGAACTCACATTAACTTGATATGAACTTCTCACGGTTTAAATACTACTAAAACAAGGCTAATGATGTTCCTACTAATAAAATTAATAATTTAATTTAATGTCGTCAAGGAAATTATTAAAATTTATAATTAGTTTTGGAGAATAGAAATAAATAAATGGGGCCAGCTCATATATGGACATCACGTTTCATATCATAAATAAATGACAATAATAAATTTTCTTATCATAGTTTGATAAAAGTTTAAAACAATTTTCTTGATTTTTTTGAAAAATTATTTTTTCTATTTTTTTTAAAAGTAGAAAAATTGATTTGAAACTGACCTTGTATAGAGTATGCAGATAGTAAAAATAATCTAAACTTGAATGACCACCAGACTGTTAAACGTGGCGTGCATTCTTTATGAATAATAACATGAGTGAACC